>JAOTNS010000576.1:0-75822 GCA_028476615.1 Culter alburnus | reverse complement strand
CATGACAAACACAAGTTGACATTAAACGGCACTTATATTTTATTTCGTTAATATAAAGCGAAGCTTTAGCTTACCTCCTTTCACCATCGTCACCATATTGCGCTTCAGAAAAGCATTGCGTTGTGCTTCCAGATTACGGATACACCCCACTAACACAATAAATGTGTGTTTAATGAATGTTAAAAAAGTCAAAATCTAATGTTTTCTTCGTTAACATAAAGCTAAACTTTAGCTTACCTCTTTTCTCTGTCTTCACCACATCAAACTTCAGAAAATGTTGTGTTGCTTCCGGTTTAGGAATAATGCTACACCCCACTAACACAATAAATGAATGTTTATGAATATTTAAATAGTCAAACTCTAATATTTTACTTCGTTTTCTTTAAAGACAGCTTACCTGACAGAGTTCTCACTGTCTTCACCACATTACGCTTCAAAAAACCTTCAGCTTCGCTCATTGGCTGGATAGAATATTTGCATATCACGCAGCTCACAAATACATTACATTTTATGTTAGGTTTACTTAATTTTAACCAAGTTTCAATGCTAGTTGATGTTACGTACATTTTTTAATTTACTTTATGCATACACTTCACCTTTTAATTTACATTTTTGTGTTGCACTAGAAATGTTAAGTAGAGCTTGAAATGTTATGAATATATATATATATTTTTGAGTTTAATTTATCTTTATAAGTAATAGGTCTTGAGCCAACGGTGCATTCTTTCAAGCAGACATATTTATTTGTATAAAGTAATAGCCTTAAAGGTGATAGAGAGGATTTTTTCGTCGACTGAGAATCCAAAGACTGTTACTGAGTTTTTGAAATGAGCGCATGCGTAAGAACAACCCCCCTCCGTCACAGCTCATTTCAAAGGAACGCCTCCCAAAACTCGTGCACGAGTATTGGAACACGAGTGTTTACCACCGGCATTCGCTGTGTCGTGTTTTTTGGATTCATTATGTCGGACTCACCGCAGGTAACTCATAATCTGCAGTTGTTATTCCTGTCTCCTGACAAAAACATTGCATGCAGCGCCTGTGGAGTGTGGAAAGTTACTGGAGCGCGCAGCCGCGCACGTCTCTCACAAGGAACGTCGCGGTAGTGATTGACAAGCCAGAGGGCCAATCCGCGCACGTCTCTCACAAGGAACGTCACGGCAGTGATTGACAAGCCAGAGGGCCAATCGTTTACGCGATGATCGCGTAAACGATTGGCTGATGTTTTTAAGGCCCTACCTCGTGCACAGATGATGTATATTAATATTATTACTTTCAGTGCACCTAATAAATAGTCTTTTATCAGTTAGTAAAGACAGTTTCAAGTAATATTGCAAAAATGTATAAAACAAAACATCCTCTTTAGCACCTTTAATAAGGATAATAATAAGGATTGAGTGATTTTCTCTTTTTCTTTTGTTGTTTGATTAACATTAATGATGTACAGCAGCATTTTATTAGGCTACTGTCACTTTAAGGGTGAATGCACAGATCCAGTACACTGATACACATCCGATATTCTCCCAAAAGTTTACGTTCACTTAAGACAAAACCGACTGTGTTTACGTGAATACTTGCCAAAACTGACATTTTGACATAATTTTGTGTATATATGTCCATTCAAGGGTGAAAAGACGTGAAAGAGAGCTCAATGCAGTACTTGAGTGCTGATGTCTGAGAGGTGGCTAACTGTGTGCGCACAGAAAACCAGACTGAACCGAGCTCTCTTTCGCGTCGTCATGCTTTTTCAGATTCATGAAGATACCACAAAAGACCATTTTGCAAAAATAAATAAACCAAACAAATGTCATGAGAGAGCATTCCTGGGACCCTGCTAAAACAATTCACACTTCAACCCATAAGAACATAACATAAGTTATGTTCATAACTTATAACATTATTTCTTGTTCTAGAAGTGTCTTACCCTGCATTCCATGTTTTAAAAAAGATAAACATAGTTCTGTGGCTTGGTTGTATTTTGGTGATATACATTCTATAAACTATTTTAATAAGGAAAAAAAAATCATTTAAATTAATGGTTACACTTTATTTTACAGTGCCGTAGTTACATTGTAATTACTCAAATAAGTACGGAGTACTATTAATTAACTACATGTACTTACTATAGAGTTACAGTTAGGGTTAGGATTTGGTTTAGGGTTAGCTACTTGTAATTATGCATAATTTACTGTTATTACTATAGTAAGTACATGTAGTAACGTGTAACTACGGCACTTTAAAATAAAGTGTTACCAAATTACAAATTACAAATTAAGCCCTTGCCTTGCCTTGCTTAAATAAAATCTTCCAGGAATGCAATTGGGTCTGGTTTTGCAATTGCTTTGCATCATGCTTTGTTTAAAATCTCAGGCTGAAAATAAGCCCCACTCTGGCCTGACTTTTACCAAAATGCAATGCTGCAAAAAGCATTCCTGTAGCTCAAACAGTAGGTCATGATTTCCAGGAAAGCATGAACTGAAAAAATGTACTTTGCCCTGAATGCAATGTAAGCTCACTGCCATATGTAAGTGTCTGCCATATATGTAAACATATAATGTAGTACTCTCAGCGCATTTCACCCTGTTGAAATCAATTTTCTGTAGAATAGCTTCCTCCAATTAACAGTAAAGATTTAAGATTCCATCTGGTCTTGCTTGAACCGTCATGAGCACTTTTGGACTTCCAGATATTTCTTTTTTTAGCCCCTCTGGCACTGTATTTAGCTCAGTGATTTGTTTTGCTCTTCCTTAAGTGTAAAACAAAATATTGAGCAGCGGGACTCTGCTGGCTGACCCTGAGTGGTGACCGTGAAGTCCTTTTGATGACATCATGGATGTAGAACTTTTAATGAGTGATCCTGGGTACAAATAAAGATGTATACAGACTCTAAAATTGGCTAACACTGCCTCTGATGACTCCTATACAAAACCAAGGGTCATAGGCTCCTAGTTTTAATTCACAGAAAAAGACAGTCAGCTTTTCTGGCCAATTCAGACTGGCGGAATCGATCAGTGCCACTTGGACACACACACTTACAGTGATGACACATGCAGTAATGAAACCCTGCATCCCTCTGTATGGCGAAACACAACAAAAGAGCGCTTGAAATCCACTGAGACTTATTAAGAGGAGGAGAGTGAAATGCAGTGGACTCTGTTTGAGTGCCGCTGTAATACAGACCTCGTTGTCTCTGAGATGTTCTCTTAAATCTGTTCCAATTACAGATTGCACCTCTGCTCCTCTTGTATCCCTTCACATCTGCCCTTCAGCTCCACTATATAGACATACCATACACCACACACACACACACACACACACACACACACACACACACATACTGACATATGTGGTTTATGAGGTCATTGTGACTTTTTGGTGGTTTACGGGGACACACCTTTCCCAACATCCAATCAACATGAAAGTCGTGTCAAAAAATTTCATTTGATCTACAAAAGACAAATCAGGCTTCAAAAAATTTTTTTCACTTTCATAACACACAGATATTAAATATGTGACATTTCACAGTCTTGCGGGGTCGGTCATAATAGTGGTTTATGAGGACACCTGGTTTACGAGACCACTTTTACACACAACACACAAACCTAGCCTCAATCCTGGTTTAAGGGGACTGACAAACATTAATAACGTTAGTTTGCTCTGCTACTGAAAGAAGGGTCTTCATGACAATAGCACGGCTCCTGGCTTTCCCCAGCTAAACACCTGCATAAACCAGTTCAATTATAATAAAAAAGAAAATCAATTTCACAATTGATTTGTAACCTAATTATGCAGTAAAATATTATATATGATCTGGGATTATTAAAAAAAAAACTACCATTTGACATTTTGCTTGGAAGGACAATGTAAATGCTTGGAAATATTTAACGTCTTTAATTCCATTCATTATTTCTAGCATGCCTGCAGTTCAATAATCACACTAAGTTTTGTGCTTTGTTACATTTAATCAGAAATAAAGTAGCTTTCAAATTCTATCAGTTTTATCACAAAATTCAAATTTTTGTTTTTTCAACCAGAGACGTCAGTAAAACCCAGTGTCACATAAAGCTTCATTTTTAATCGGTCATGGGAATGAGCAAGGACAAGTGCAATGCAGACTTTTTAGAAAATGTGTACTCAATGAAATCATGGTGTGGGGTGGCTTCACTTGTTACCATGTCTTGAGCAGTTCAGTTCTATATTGGTAGTTGTAGCCATTGCAGTGTGAATGTCATCTCAGCTATCACAGCGGAAGAATGTGTCAGCGTGGACACGCATTGTCTACGACAGGCATAGTTCTGTCTCATTGTTTTTAGTTGATGCAACAGGTGTAAATATTTATTGTAAAGCTGGACGTTGCAAAGTCTGAGATCTTTTCGCTTTAACTAATTTAATGTATTCTATTTAAAAGTGTAAGTCACTTATTGCAACTATTCATTCATTAAATGAATAAAATCAATGTAAAATCTGCAATTGTGCTGATATTCAGAAACAACACTACTGGTAGTCTCATGTTGCTTAACTAGGCTATATCAAACTATTAATGTAAAAACTCAATTTTTAATGCAGTGTTGTTGTATTTATTTCTCAGAACGAATGGTGTGACCGTTACTGTCACATTATACACATTATTCCATGATCAACTGAGGCAGTTCAGGTTTTGTATTTTTTTTTTTTTTTTAAATTGCTGATTGTTTTTTTCTTGATGCTTAACAGAACCTTAAAATCATAAAATAAAAAATAAATGAAAAAAATCAACAGTATTAGGAGTAAAAAACTTTACCAATCTTTTTGATTGGGTAAAAAAAAAAAACATTTTCACTCACAGGAATTAAAAAAAAAAAACATTACTTTTAAAAACAGTAAATCATTTAAGAACACTGTCATTCAATGACAAAACGTTACTTGTGAAAACAATAAGATTAGATTCTAGTGCTGTCAAAAGACTAATCATGGTTAATCGCATCCAAAATAAGTTTTTGTTTACATGAGTACATACTGTGTATATTTTTATGTGTGTGTATATATATATATATATATATATATATATATATATATATATATATACACACACACACAGGTGCTGGTCATATAATTAGAATATCATCAAAAGTTGATTTATTTCACTAATTCCATTCAAAAAGTGAAACTTGTATATTATATTCATTCATTCATTACACACAGACTGATATATTTGAAATGTTTATTTATTAATTTTGATGATTATAACTGACAACTAAGGAAAATCCCAAATTCAGTATCTCAGAAAATTAGAATATTGTGAAAAGGTTCAATATTGAAGACACCTGGTGCCACACTCTAATCAGCTAATTAACTCAAAACACCTGCAAAGGCCTTTAAATGGTATGTATGTATGTATGTATGTATGTGTATGTGTATGTGTATATATATATATATATATACATATATATATACATACATATATACACACACACACACATATATATATTAAATTATATATATAAACATATGTGTATATAAGAAAAAAATGTTTATATATTTATATATAATATAAATCATAATATTATAAATATATAAATGTATATACATGTAAATACTTTCAAAATATATACTGTATATGCATGTGTATAAAGTATGTAAAAAAACTTATTTTGGAATGCGATTAATTGCGATTAATTTTTTGACAGCACTTTATATTACATTGCATTCAAAACATTACTATAACAATAACAAAACTTTACTTTTAAAAATGTACAGTAATTTAATTAGTCATTAATAAAACTCCATGCGTTTTAAGGTTACCCATCGGTTACGGAAAAGTCTCTGATATTTTGGACCGTCCGGTGTTGTAGGACTGGATTCTCTAAATTTTTGCAGCCCTCATACTCCTCATCGATGCCAAGCAGCCTTTACTTCTGTTTTGTCTGAAGTGTCGCATAACAGCTTTCACCTCAGATTTTTTCCATGGCGGGACTGAAAAGAAACAATGATAAAATGTTAGCATTACTGCCTACCATTTTTTGTGACGTTTTGTTTAACCAGACCTGCTTCCCTGACTGAACTAACACAAAGATTTGTGTAATTAAGTAATGTTTACTCAAATTGAGAATGACTGTGTTTGTATTTAAGAACAGGTAAGCCAACCCAAAATTAAATGGGATTGTATGCCCATATGGCTAGATGTAATTTGAAATTATGGCCCGGTTTCATAGACTGGGCTTAGCCTAAGCCAGGATTAGGCCACAGTTCAATTAGGACACTTAAGTAATTTTTATAAACATGCCTTAGAAAAAAACATTACTGTTGCATCTTAAGACAAACAAAGACACTGACATGTTTTAGAATCAGACAATGCAAGTTTCTTTCAGCTGAAATAGCTCAGATTTACATTTTAGTCTAGGACTAGGCTTAAGCCTTGTCTGTGAAACGGGGGGTATACCTATAAACAGAATTGAGAACTAGGAAATTACTGGAACTCAAGCTATTTTAGTTGAAGACCCTTAATCTAGGTATTACATTAATAAAATTAAAATTAAATTAGGATTTAAACCCAACTTTACCATACCATTGTTTTCAGAGAGATTTCTTTTAGTGTTTGATCTATCAGATGTGTCCTTCAGGCACAGTTTCCTCCTTTTCAAAGGCTCTGTGGATATGGATAGGCAAATCATCGTTTTACAATGCTTTGAGGTGTAAACCACTGGGCAATACTGCAGTTGTAAGATGAATGAATGGCAACTCCAAAACGCAGGTTAGCCTATTACAGGTTACTGTTTTGTAGGTATATTACAGTAAGGGAAACCCTTCTGCATCTCCACTGAACAATCGAGACAACATACACACAGAAAGGGTCCTGGAAAGTCCATAAAAACAAGTGAGGACACACATGACTATTGAATGTGACTCAGCAGTAGAGTATAGTTTAACAACACTTGTGTGTGTGTTTTACTCATGGTTTATGAGGACACAAGTGACTATTGAATGTGACTCAGCAGTAGAGTATTTTAACACACTTGTGTGTGTTTTACTCATGGTTTATGAGGACACACATGACTATTGAATGTGACTCAGCAGTAGAGTATAGTTTAACAACACTTGTGTGTGTTTTACTCATGGTTTATGAGGACACACATGACTATTGAATGTGACTCAGCAGTAGAGTATAGTTTAACAACACTTGTGTGTGTGTTTTACTCATGGTTTATGAGGACACATGACTATTGAATGTGACTCAGCAGTAAGTATAGTTTAACACACTTGTGTGTGTTTTACTCATGGTTTATGAGGACACATGACTATTGAATGTGACTCAGCAGTAGAGTATAGTTTAACACACTTGTGTGTGTTTTACTCTTTATGAGGACACACATGACTATTGAATGTCAGCAGTAGAGTATGTTTAACAACACTTGTGTGTTTTTTACTCATGGTTTATGAGGACACAATGACTATTGAATGTGACAGCAGTAGAGTATAGTTTAACAACACTTACTCATGTTTATGAGGACACATGACCAGCTTAACAACACTTGTGTGTGTTTTACTCATGGTTTATGAGGACACATGACTATTGAATGTGACTCAGCAGTAGAGTATAGTTTAACACACTTGTGTGTGTTTTACTCATGGTTTATGAGGACACATGACTATTGAATGTGACTCAGCAGTAGAGTATAGTTTAACAACACTTGTGTGTGTTTTACTCATGTTTATGAGGACACATGACTATTGAATGTGACTCAGCAGTAGAGTATAGTTTAACAACACTTGTGTGTTTTTACTCATGGTTTATGAGGACACACTGACTATTGAATGTGACTCAGCAGTAGAGTTTAACAACACTTGTGTGTGTTTTACTCATGGTTTATGAGGACACACTGACTATTGAATGTGACAGCAGTAGAGTATAGTTTAACAACACTTGTGTGTGTTTTACTCATGGTTTATGAGGACATGACTATTGAATGTGACTCAGCAGTAGAGTATAGTTTAACAACACTTGTGTGTGTTTTTACTCATGTTTATGAGGACACATGACTATTGAATGTGACTCAGCAGATAGTTTAACAACACTTGTGTGTGTTTTACTCATGGTTTATGAGGACACACTGACTATGAATGTGACCGTTTAACAACACTTGTGTGTGTTTACTCATGGTTTATGAGGACACACATGACTATTGAATGTGACTCAGCAGTAGAGTATAGTTTAACAACACTGTGTGTTTTACTCATGGTTTATGAGACACACAACTATTGAATGTCAGCAGTAGAGTATAGTTTAACAACACTTGGTGTGTTTTACTCATGGTTTATGAGGACACATGACTATTGAATGTGACTCAGCAGTAGAGTATAGTTTAACAACACTTGTGTGTGTTTTACTCATGGTTTATGAGGACACACATGACTTGAATGTTAGAGTAGTTTAACAACACTTGTGTGTTTTACTCATGGTTTATGAGGACACACATGACTATTGAATGTGACAGCAGTAAGTATAGTTTTAACAACACTTGTGTGTGTTTTACTCATGGTTTATGAGGACACACATGACTATTGAATGTGACTCAGCAGTAGAGTATAGTTTAACAACACTTGTGTGTGTTTTACTCATGGTTTATGAGGACACACATGACTATTGAATGTGACTAAGCAGTAGAGTATAGTTTAACAACACTTGTGTGTGTTTTACTCATGGTTTATGAGGACACCATGACTATTGAATGTGACTCAGCAGTAGAGTATAGTTTAACAACACTTGTGTGTGTTTTACTCATGGTTTATGAGGACACACATGACTATTGAATGTGACAGCAGTAGAGTATAGTTTAACAACACTTGTGTGTGTTTTACTCATGGTTTATGAGGACACACATGACTATTGAATGTGACAGCAGAGTATAGTTTAACAACACTTGTGTGTGTTTTACTCATGGTTTATGAGGACACATGACTATTGAATGTGACAGCAGTAGAGTATAGTTTAACAACACTGTGTTTTACTCATGGTTTTATGAGGACACACTGACTAAATGTGACAGCAGTAGAGTATAGTTTAACAACACTTGTGTGTGTTTTACTCATGGTTTATGAGGACACATGACTATTGAATGTGACTCAGCAGTAGAGTATAGTTTAACACACTTGTGTGTGTTTTACTCATGGTTTATGAGGACACACATGACTATTGAATGTGACTCAGCAGTAGAGTATAGTTTAACAACACTTGTGTGTGTTTTACTCATGGTTTATATGACTATTGATGTGACAGCAGTAGAGTATAGTTTAACACACTTGTGTTGTTTTACTCATGTTTATGAGGACACACATGACTATTGAATGTGACTCAGCAGTAGAGTATAGTTTAACAACACTTGTGTGTGTTTACTCATGGTTTATGAGGACACACATGACTATTGAATGTGACTCAGCAGTAGTAGTTTAACAACACTTGTGTGTGTTTTACTCATGGTTTATGAGGACACACATGACTATTGAATGTGACTCAGCAGTAGAGTAGTTTAACAACACTTGTGTGTTTTACTCATGGTTTATGAGGACACACTGACTATTGAATGTGACTCAGCAGTAAGTATAGTTTAACAACACGTGTGTGTTTTACTCATGGTTTATGAGGACACATGACTATTGAATGTGACTCAGCAGTAGAGTATAGTTTAACAACACTTGTGTGTGTTTTACTCATGGTTTATGAGGACACATGACTATTGAATGTGACTCAGCAGTAGAGTATAGTTTAACAACACTTGTGTGTGTTTTACTCATGGTTTATGAGGACACACATGACTATTGAATGTGACTCAGCAGTAGAGTATAGTTTAACAACACTTGTGTGTGTTTTACTCGGTTTATGAGGACACACATGACTATTGAATGACTCAGCAGTAGAGTATAGTTTAACAACACTTGTGTGTGTTTTACTCATGGTTTATGAGGACACACATGACTATTGAATGTGACTCAGCAGTAGAGTATAGTTTAACAACACTTGTGTGTGTTTTACTCATGGTTTATGAGGACACACATGACTAAATGTGACTCAGCAGTAGAGTATAGTTTAAAACACTTGTGTGTGTTTTACTCATGGTTTATGAGGACACACATGACTATTGAATGTGACTCAGCAGTAGAGTATAGTTTAACAACACTTGTGTGTGTTTTACTCATGGTTTATGAGGACACACATGACTATTGAATGTGACTCAGCAGTAGAGTATAGTTTTAACAACACTTGTGTGTGTTTTACTCATGGTTTATGAGGACACACTGACTATGAATGAGCAGTTTAACAACACTTGTGTGTGTTTTACTCATGGTTATGAGGACACACTGACTATTGAATGTGTTAGTATAGTTTAACAACACTTGTGTGTGTTTTACTCATGGTTTATGAGGACACACATGACTATTGAATGTGACTCAGCAGTAGAGTGTGTGTTTTACTCATGGTTTATGAGGACACATGACTATTGAATGTGACTCAGCAGTAGTATAGTTTAACAACACTTGTGTGTGTTTTACTCATGGTTTATGGACACACTGACTATGAATGTGACTCAGCAGTAGAGTATAGTTTAACCACTTTGTGTGTTTTACTCATGGTTTATGAGGACACATGACTATGAATGTGACTGTAGAGTATAGTTTAACAACACTTGTGTGTGTTTTACTCATGGTTTATGAGGACACACATGACTATTGAATGTGACTCAGCAGTAGAGTATAGTTTAACACACTTGTGTGTGTTTTACTCATGGTTTATGAGGACACATGACTATTGAATGTGACTCAGCAGAGTATAGTTTAACAACACTTGTGTGTGTTTTACTCATGGTTTATGAGGACACATGACTATGAATGTGACTCAGCAGTAGAGTATAGTTTAACAACACTTGTGTGTGTTTTACTCATGGTTTATGAGGACACATGACTATTGAATGTGACTCAGCAGTAGAGTATAGTTTAACAACACTTGTGTGTGTTTTTACTCATGGTTATGAGGACACATGACTATTGAATGTGTCTCAGCAGTAGAGTATAGTTTAACAACACTTGTGTGTGTTTTACTCATGGTTTATGAGGACACATGACTATTGAATGTGACTCAGCAGTAGAGTATAGTTTAACAACACTTGTGTGTTTTACTCATTATGAGGACACTGACTATTGAATGTGACTCAGCAGTAGAGTATAGTTTAACACACTTGTGTGTGTTTTACTCATGGTTTATGAGGACACATGACTATGAATGTGACTCAGCAGTAGAGTATAGACACTTGTGTGTGTTTTACTCATGGTTATGAGGACACATGACTATGAATGTGACTCAGCAGTAGAGTATAGTTTAACAACACTTGTGTGTGTTTTACTCATGGTTTATGAGGACACACATGACTATTGAATGTGACTCAGCAGAGTATAGTTTAACACTTGTGTGTGTTTTACTCATGGTTTATGAGGACACATGACTATTGAATGTGACTCAGCAGTAGAGTATAGTTTAACAACACTTGTGTGTTTTACTCATGGTTTATGAGGACACATGACTATTGAATGTGACTCAGCAGTAGAGTATAGTTTAACAACACTTGTGTGTTTTACTCATGGTTTATGAGGACACACATGACTATGAATGTGACTCAGCAGTAGAGTATAGTTTAACAACACTTGTGTGTGTTTTACTCATGGTTTTGAGGACACACTGACTATTGAATGTGACTCAGCAGTAGAGTATAGTTTAACAACACTTGTGTGTGTTTACTCATGGTTATGAGGACACACATGACTATTGAATGTGACTCAGCTAGAGTATAGTTTAACAACACTTGTGTGTGTTTTACTCATGGTTTATGAGGACACACATGACTATTGAATGTGACTCAGCAGTAGAGTATAGTTTAACAACACTTGTGTGTGTTTTACTCATGGTTTATGAGGACACACATGACTATTGAATGTGACTCAGCAGTAGAGTATAGTTTAACAACACTTGTGTGTGTTTTACTCATGGTTTATGAGGACACACATGACTATTGAATGTGACTCAGCAGTAGAGTATAGTTTAACAACACTTGTGTGTTTTTACTCATGGTTTATGAGGACACACATGACTATTGAATGTGACTCAGCAGTAGAGTATAGTTTAACAACACTGTTTTACTCATGGTTTATGAGGACACACAGTGACTATTGAATGTGACTCAGCAGTAGAGTATAGTTTAACAACACTTGTGTGTTTTTACTCATGGTTTATGAGGACACAAGGCTTTCAGATACTGATAACACACAACTGTTTTAACATAGTGTACTGCTGAAACACATTTTGTAGTAATGAGAGTTCTTGTTATAACGAAACTAAATTGACAAAAGTGTTAACAAACCTCTTTAGCAGAAGTGACTTCACTTCCCTTTATGGCTGCAGCGACATGGACAAACATGTGACTCAGCAGTAGAGTATAGTTTAACAACACTGTGTGTGTTTTACTCATGGTTTATGAGACACACATGACTATGAATGTGACTCAGCAGTAGAGTATAGTTTAACAACACTTGTGTGTGTTTACTCATGGTTTATGAGGACACATGACTATTGAATGTGTAGAGTATAGTTTAACAACACTTGTGTTTTACTCATGGTTTATGAGGACACATGACTATTGAATGTGACTCAGCAGAGTATAGTTTAACAACACTTGTGTGTTTTACTCATGTTTATGAGACACACATGACTATTGAATGTGACTCAGCAGTAGAGTATAGTTTAACAACACTTGTGTGTGTTTTACTCATGGTTTATGAGGACACACATGACTATTGAATGACTCAGCAGTAGAGTATAGTTTAACAACACTTGTGTGTGTTTTACTCATGGTTTATGAGGACACAATGACTATTGAATGTGACTCAGCAGTAGAGTATAGTTTAACAACACTTGTGTGTTTTACTCATGGTTTATGAGGACACACATGACTATTGAATGTGACTCAGCAGTAGAGTATAGTTTAACAACACTTGTGTGTGTTTTACTCATGGTTTATGAGGACACATGACTATTGAATGTGACTCAGCAGTAGAGTATAGTTTAACAACACTTGTGTGTGTTTTACTCATGGTTTATGAGGACACAATGACTATTGAATGTGACTCAGCAGTAGAGTATAGTTTAACAACACTTGTGTGTGTTTTACTCATGGTTTATGAGGACACACATGACTATTGAATGTGACTCAGCAGTAGAGTATAGTTTAACAACACTTGTGTGTGTTTTACTCATGGTTTATGAGGACACACATGACTATTGAATGTGACTCAGCAGTAGAGTATAGTTAACAACACTGTGTGTGTTTTACTCATGGTTTATGAGGGTGACTATTGAATGTGACTCAGCAGTAGAGTATAGTTTAACAACACTTGTGTGTGTTTTACTCATGGTTTATGAGGACACATGACTATTGAATGTGACAGCAGTAGAGTATAGTTTAACAACACTTGTGGTGTTTTACTCATGGTTTATGAGGACACCATGACTATTGAATGTGACTCAGCAGTAGAGTATAGTTTAACAACACTTGTGTGTGTTTTACTCATGGTTTATGAGGACACACATGACTATTGAATGTGACTCAGCAGTAGAGTATAGTTTAACAACACTTGTGTGTGTTTTACTCATGGTTTATGAGGACACACATGACTATTGAATGTGACTCAGCAGTAGAGTATAGTTTAACAACACTTGTGTGTGTTTTACTCATGGTTTATGAGGACACACATGACTATTGAATGTGACAGCAGTAGAGTATAGTTTAACAACACTTGTGTGTGTTTTACTCATGGTTTATGAGGACACATGACAGTATAGTTTAACAACACTTGTGTGTTTTACTCATGGTTTATGAGGACACACATGACTATTGAATGAGCAGAGTATAGTTTAACACACTGTGTGTGTTTTACTCATGGTTTATGAGGACACACATGACTATTGAATGTGACTCAGCAGTAGAGTATAGTTTAACAACAGTTTACTCATGGTTTATGAGGACACATGACTATTGAATGTGACTCAGCAGTAGATATTTAACAACACTTGTGTGTGTTTTACTCATGGTTTATGAGGACACAATGACTATGAATGTGACTCAGCAGTAGAGTATAGTTTAACAACACTTGTGTGTGTTTTACTCATGGTTTATGAGGACACATGACTATGAATGTAGCAGTAGAGTATAGTTTAACAACACTTGTGTGTGTTTTACTCATGGTTTATGAGGACACAATGACTATTGAATGTGACTCAGCCAACACTTGTGTGTGTTTTACTCATGGTTTATGAGGACACAATGACTGAATGTGACTCAGCAGTAGAGTATAGTTTAACAACACTTGTGTGTTTTTACTCATGGTTTATGAGGACACAATGACTATTGAATGGACTCAGCAGTAGAGTATAGTTTAACAACACTTGTGTGTGTTTTACTCATGGTTTATGAGGACACACATGACTACTGAATGTGACTCAGCAGTAGAGTATAGTTTAACAACACTGTGTGTTTACTCATGGTTTATGAGGACACAATGACTATTGAATGTGACTCAGCAGTAGAGTATAGTTTAACAACACTTGTGTGTGTTTTACTCATGGTTTATGAGGACACACATGACTTGAATGTGACTCAGCAGTAGAGTATAGTTTAACAACACTTGTGTGTTTTACTCATGGTTTATGAGGACACACATGACTATTGAATGACTCATAGTTTAACAACACTTGTGGTGTTTTACTCATGGTTTACACAAGGCTTTCAGTATACTGATAACACAACTTTTAACAATAGTGTACTGCTGAAACACATTTTTAGTAATGAGAGAATTTCACTTCAGTTCTTGTTATAACGAAACTAAATTGACAAAGGAAGTGGCTGCAGCGACATTACTGTGACTCAGCAGTAGAGTATAGTTTAACAACACTTGTGTGTGTTTTACTCATGGTTTATGAGACACACATGACTATTGAATGTGACTCAGCAGTAGAGTATAGTTTAACAACACTTGTGTGTGTTTTACTCATGGTTTATGAGGACACACATGACTATTGAATGTGACTCAGCAGTAGAGTATAGTTTAACACACTTGTGTGTGTTTTACTCATGGTTTATGAGGACACAATGACTATTGAATGTGACTCAGCAGTAGAGTATAGAGTATGAGGACACAGACCAGCAACAACACTTGTGTGTGTTTTACTCATGGTTTATGAGGACACATGACTATTGAATGTGACAGCAGTAGAGTATAGTTTAACAACACTTGTGTGTTTTACTCATGGTTTATGAGGACACATGACTAATGTGACTCAGCAGTAGAGTATAGTTTACACTTGTGTGTTTTACTCATGGTTTATGAGGACACACATGACTATGAATGTGACTCAGCAGTTGAGTATAGTAACAACACTTGTGTGTGTTTTACATGGTTTATGAGGACACACATGACTATTGAATGTGACTCAGCAGTAGAGTATAGTTTAACAACACTTGTGTGTGTTTTACTCATGGTTTATGAGGACACACATGACTATTGAATGTGACTCAGCAGTTGAGTATAGTTTAAACACTTGTGTGTGTTTTACTCATGGTTTATGAGGACACAATGACTATTGAATGTGACTCAGCAGTAGAGTATAGTTTAAAAACACTTGTGTGTGTTTTACTCATATGAGGACACACATGACTATTGAATGTGACTAAGCAGTTGAGTATAGTTTAACAACACTTGTGTGTGTTTTACTCGTGGTTTATGAGGACACACATGACTATTGAATGTGACTCAGCAGTAGAGTATACAGTAGGAGGCCATCCAAAATGGTGTTTTTACCGCCGCGAGTGCCGCGGCAGTAAATTGGCAAAGTGCATTGGCAGCTTTTGACCGCTGAGTGGCGCTTTAACCACATGTTATCCAATAAATGCATCAAAGCACATTTATCTTTATGCAAAATGTCAATTCTCTCACACATTAGGCCTATATTTATCAAAAATAGGGTTGGGTACCGAACTCAATACTTTTTAGGTACCAGTGTTAATTTCGTTGACGAATAATTTTCGTCATTATAATCGTCAACGACATTTTTTCACGGACGAAAACGAGACGATGACTAAATAAAAATGCGTTTTGAATGACTAAAACTATGACTAAAATCTACTCTAATTTTCGTCAACGAATAAAAACAAGACGAAAATGAAAGAGAGGGACGATTTGGGAAGATATCCAGTCAGGACTGCTGTCCAGTGTGGAAGATGCGCACATTTGAATTGTAATGTGCTGATCTAACCGCGGGAAACGCGGCGCTGTTGCGCGCTCTACAGGCTCGTGCAGCAGCACATCTGACTGCTGCGCAATTAATGAATAGCGCACATTTATGCCATCCGATTGCTTATAAGCTAATGTTGATGAATTATGACAATGTTTACTACACAATGTTTATATGGTAGCATGTTTTAGACGGTTGAAAGAATGCATATTTATCTCCCTCATGAGCAGCCTGCTACAGTGCAGACTGCATACATTTCAGAATAAGAGTCACGGTGTATTTCGGGATGGTTTATATTATTATTTTTTTCTGGTCATTATTGTTATTTTGTTTAAACAATAAACTGTATTTAATTTAATTTCTGTTTAATTCATAGTAAACTACTGTATCTTCTGTCACAGGAAGGAAAGACTAAGAACATTATTTGACACATTATTCAATATATTTTACAAGTATAAGGGTTATTATTGTTAACTAAACCTAAAACCAAAGAAATCTTAATTACTTGAAATAAACATTAACTGAAATAAAAGATAAGTATATAAAAATGTAAACTTATAAAATGTAAACTTAATAGTTTCTAAGCTTTAGCTTAACCTGAGGTATTAAAATAAACAAAAATAAAAAGTTATAGACATTTAAAAGCAAAAACTAAAAGACATAAAAGGCATGCATGATATTAAGAAATCATGAATAATGTTGAAATAACAAAGATAATTTTCATTTCAATTCACAAAAAAATTACTAAAACTTTTAACTAAAATTACAATGAAAGCAGGAAAAACTAAAAATCAAATCTAATACATTTTTTTTAAATGAAATCTATAATAGTAGCCTACCTCAATGATAAGTGTGTCAATCCTTGAAAAGTACTGAATTTTGCTTTTTCACGTGCTTTTGCACTTGAACGGTCAAAAACCGTCCGCTTTGGTGAGCAAAGTACAGTTGGGTGAACATAAACAGTTTGGGGAATATCAGATGTACCTATATCAGTGTATTGGATCTGTGGAAGCATTTTTATTGGAAATGCTTAATGCTTACAATTTAACTAAATTAGATTTTAGTCGACTAATTCTACTGTAGATTTAGTCGACTAAAATCTTATGATATTTAGTCGACTAAAACTAGACTAAAACAAACAATTTCCAATGACTAAAATATGACTAAAACTAAATGGCATTTTAGTCAAAAGACTATGACTAAAACTAAATCAAAATTTGCTGTCAAAATTAACACTGTTAGGTACCGATCGAATTGCCTCGATACTATCGAGTATCGAAAAGTGTCTTGTCATTCGGTACCAAATTTCGGTACCTCAGAACAGAGCCAGAGAGAGGGGGCGGAGAAATGTGTTCGCTGTTTCGTTGTTGAACAAGTATTGCACTACATTGTTATTTATATCTAAATATATAAAACTATGCGCACGAGAGAGACCCTATGTGCGAGAGGGCGAGTGAATCAACAGTTTCGTTTTTAGTTTATCTCCGAATGGACGGGTGAGAAACGGCTGTTTATGTGAGCAGCCGGTTCACTACAGATACTGTTAACAGAAAACCGAAGTGTCACGCTGCCTGCAGAAACAGCGGGACGCGCAATGTTTTTTTAGTTATGGACAGGTACAACACACAGCAGCTTTACAGCGTTCGTTCCTTAAGTCTATGGAAACACGCGACCGGTTCGTGACAGGCTCAGTTCGCCTGCACGAGCACAGGCTCTGGCTCCAGAACGCGAACAATTCTGGTGGAAAAGGGGTATCAAGCATCCTCCTGATACTGCCATACTGCGAATAATACTGCGGATAATATACACGGAATCAAGAAATGATTATTAACATGTTGCCTATTGTGTTGTGTGCGATGCCTACAGCATTCGAATAAAGTTTATCAATACATATTAGAATATGCCGTGTATATTTTTATCACTTCCAACAGTCTTTTAAATCCATTCACTGATTGTTAATTTTTTATTTCATATTTTTTACATTATTTATTATTATTATTAGGCTATCATTATTGGTTAAATGTTTTTTATTCAGCCCTATTTGCTTTATTTTCCCCTTCATTTCGTGTATCCTTTCTGTAGGCCTAAAAGTCTCAAAATATGAATACGGATATGTCGCGATATTAAAATAACCGTCTGATAATTGCGCTCCTTTATATGGCAAATTGGGAGTCATAGAGCAAAATAAGTAGAATAGCACAAATTAAGTTTTCGTGCACTATATTCAAGTCATCTGAAGCCATGCCATATCTTTTTTTTTCTTTCTTTCTTTTTCCAAGAATTAGGCTAGAATACTTTTTGATGCTGAATTATATACTCACCTAGTTTACTTATTTATTTATTGGGTTTAGATGTCACTCTTGCCTGTCTCCAAAACTTGAGAGCCCTGTAGCTATGTAACAATCTGATAAACTGCAATTGTGCAGTTTGTATCCATTAACACGCTCATAAACATTACAAAAAGAAATGTCATGCCATAAGCTACACAATTACGAACAAAAAAAACGTTGATATCCCAATAATCAACATTTTGTTATTCAACAAGTGCTAGGCTATTAAGATAAAAAGTCTCTGCTATAGATAGTTTGCACCTAATCTGACTCTCCACAATGGGCTACACAATGCATATGAATATTTTATAGGCCTATTTGTATTTTGACTGCAGTTAAGAGCAAAATGACGAGAACATGTTTAACATTGGAAGTTTAAGATTCTGATTCGAACGCATTGTTTTCTGGGCGCCGCGGACAGGCGCCGAATGTCGCCACCGGTGTACGTTACACTCATAGAAAATAATGCGTTCGACTTTAAAGACGTGTCGTGGCGCTGCGCGGCGCTGAGCTTTGTGTCCGGTGTGCGAGCCCCTTAACAGTGCTTTCTCTGCAACACTAGTTTGAGATAGGGGGAAGGGCGCTTTGTTTAAAATGTTTGTCACCAAAGCCATTAATCCAGAGGGCGGGAGACTCAAAATATTAGCTATGCGCGTGACAGACCTTTTTGCCATCCTGATCTGATCATATGATTTTTTTTTTTTTTTTTGCATAAGCTGACGAAATACACAATTGTTAGACTCTGTTATGAGTATTTGCAGTAAGTTGCTTTATTTATTTGTGTTATGGGGATTTGCAGTGTTTCACGCTCCACTCAGGGCTCCAGAAGTTCCGAATGGGATCAATATGGAGGTAGATTTGTAGCTAATCTCCAATAAATAGATTATGATCCACAATAAATGTAAAGATATTCACAAAAAAAATATTGTATCCACAAATGAATAGAATGAGATCCACAAATATATGTTAGGAGTTTCACAAAAAATAATTAAATTCACAAATATAAAAATGAGATTTGCTAATAAAAAAAACACATTCACAAATATGTTTTTATGTCACAAGCACAACTCTCTCTGCATTTATTTGTGAATCACCACCTGCGCATTTGTGAATCACCTCACACATGCAGATAAATCCACAAATAGGTAGACTCCACCCACCGACTACTCAAGCCAATCAGATAACGGCCACGTGGTGCTGACCAATCGCAGCACACTCTCGCTACAACCAATAATGTTTTGCTTTACAATCGGGGCGGTCTCGTTGGCTTAGAAATTAAGTAGAGGGTTCTTAAACAATGGTACAGTAAAAAGAGGCTGAAAATGTATATTTCGTAAGATCATTAGACTGTGTGTCAAGCCAAGCCAAACTATTATATTTTATGCACCATTTAAAAACGCTCCCTGTTATGGGAACCACAATGGATACAGATGCGTTATGGAAGCATCACGTTATTAAAGATTGAACAGAAAGCCTTAATAATTAGCTAGTATCTAACCGGATAACATTGTTATAAACATGCCAGTTTGCATTGCAAAATAGATAAAACTGTCGTCACATAACAGCATTTTTATCAATCAAACGTTGACGGATATGAGCAGAAAACCAGCTATTAAACATTAAACATTAACAGGCTCTTAAATAACATTTTAAATGTTAGTTAAACGTTCATGGTTGGTAGAGAAGATATAGCCTATAGATTATTCATCAAATATCAAGAACAATAGCAGTTAATAAGAATTATTGCTCTTAATGCAGTCTTAATAAATCCGTGTATCATTCGTTCACTCATTTTTCTATATAAAACCAAAAACAAAAAAACAAAATTTTGTGTGAGCCTCCAGGGAGCGGTCCCTCTGCTCCAGGCGAAGAATGGCGACATCAGGGTCCATGACGAAAAACAAAGGGGAAAAACAAACAAAAAGAAAATCACCGCAAAAAACTGTTTTGGTCCGGTATTCTGTTACGGTTGCTGGTATACAAAGCACACGACGAGGAGATAAAGTGAATATAAGTCTTTACTTGTGGAGAAACAGGAATCCAAAGGAACATACACCAACTTAACACAAACGATACCGGACAACACAAGACTAGAAACACAGGGTATATATACAAGGGACTAACAAAGGAACTAAACTAGGTGACAGGATAATTAACAAGGCACAGGTGAATCAAATGAACTAATTAACAGAACGGGGAAACTAGGTCACAGGGGCAGACAGAGACATGACATGTAACAGAACTATGGACGCCTATGGAAGCCCGTTTTTGCCACTAAATAAAAATAAAAAGAGTAGGCTAATTGCGACTTTATCATCTCAGAATTCTAACTTGTTTTCTCACAATTGCGAGTTATAAAGTCACAATTCTGAGATATAAACTCACAATTGCGTGATATAGGCCTAGAGTCAATTCTGACTGAAAAAAAAATTCTCAAAGAATTGACTCTATATCACGCAATTGTGATCTCAGAATTGTGACTTTATAACTCGCAATTATGAGAAAACAAGTCAGAATTCTGAGATCGCAATTACTCTTTTATTTTTTATTTAGTTGTGGAAACGCGCTTCCATATGGTCTTGCGAAATAAGAATTTTAGTACAGTTTTAAGGGACAATATAAATATATTGCCTTAACGAAATATCTTTATTAATTCATGCATTTTATTTAATTACATGAATTAATGAAGATAATGTGACGATTCATGTACTATAATAATAATAATAATGTTAATACATTATTGTTGTTTTACTTCATCCTTTCATCTCAGTTTACAAACCGATATTTTATTATTACAGTCACTTTCCAATCCGTCCCTTTGCGCCACCTGGCGGTAGTTCGCAAAGGATTTTTACACGCGACTGAATTTCAGTTAAAGCAGCGGCCCTGCGGCAGCGGTAATACCCATTTTGGTTGTCTACCTACTGTAGTTTAACAACATTTGTGTGTGTTTTACTCATGGTTTATGAGGACACACGTGACTATTGAATGTGACTCAGCAGTAGAGTATAGTTTAACAACACATTTTGTAGTAATGAGAGAATTTCACTTCAGGTCTTGTTATAACGAAACTAAATTGACAAAAGTGTTAACAAACCTCTTTAGCAGAAGTGACTTCACTTCCCGTTATGGCTGCAGCGACAGGCTCATGGACAAACTGGAAGACAAAATAAGAAAGGAGAAATAATGTGACTCAGCAGTAGAGTATAGTTTAACAACACTTGTGTGTGTTTTACTCATGGTTTATGAGGACACAAGTGACTATTGAATGTGAATTAACAACTATAGTTTAACAACACTTGTGTGTGTTTTACTCATGGTTTATGAGGACACACATGACTATTGAATGTGACTCAGCAGGAGTATAGTTTAACAACACTTGTGTGTGTTTTACTCATGGTTTATGAGGACACACATGACTATTGAATGTGACTCAGCAGTAGAGTATAGTTTAACAACACTTGTGTGTGTTTTACTCATGGTTTATGAGGACACATGACTATTGAATGTGACTCAGCAGTAGAGTATAGTTTAACAACACTTGTGTGTGTTTTACTCATGGTTTATGAGGACACACATGACTTGAATGTGACTCAGCAGTAGAGTATAGTTTAACAACACTTGTGTGTTTTACTCATGGTTTATGAGGACACAATGACTATTGAATGTGACTCAGCAGTAGAGTATAGTTTAACAACACTTGTGTGTGTTTACTCATGGTTTATGAGGACACACATGACTATTGAATGTGACTCAGCAGTAGTATAGTTTAACAACACTTGTGTGTGTTTTACTCATGGTTTATGAGGACACACATGACTATTGAATGTGACTCAGCAGTAGAGTATAGTTTAACAACACTTGTGTGTGTTTTACTCATGGTTTATGAGGACACAATGACTATTGAATGTGACTAACAACACTTGTGTGTGTTTTACTCATGGTTTATGAGGACACAAGTGACTATGAATGTGACTCAGCAGTAGAGGTTTAACAACACTTGTGTGTTTTACTCATGGTTTATGTGACTATTGAATGTGTATAGTGTGTGTGTTTACTCATGGTTTATGAGGACACAAGGCTTTCAGTATACTGACTGTTTTAACAATAGTGTACTGCTGAACATTTTATGAGAGAATTTCACTTCAGGTCTTGTTATAACGAAACTAAATTGACAAAGTGTAACAAACCTCTTTAGCAGAACTTCACTTCCCGTTATGGCTGCAGCGACAGGCTCATGGACAAACTGGAAGACAGAAAATTAATGTGACTCAGCAGTAGAGTATAGTTTAACAACACTGTGTGTGTTTTACTCATGGTTTATGAGGACACACGACTATTGAATGTGACTCAGCAGTAGAGTATAGTTTAACAACACTTGTGTGTTTTACTCATGGTTTATGAGGACACATGACTATTGAATGTGACTCAGCAGTAGAGTATAGTTTAACAACACTTGTGTGTGTTTTACTCATGGTTTATGAGGACACACATGACTATTGAATGTGACTCAGCAGTAGAGTATAGTTTAACAACACTTGTGTGTTTTACTCATGGTTTATGAGGACACATGACTATTGAATGTGACTCAGCAGTAGAGTATAGTTTAACAACACTTGTGTGTGTTTTACTCATGGTTTATGAGGACACATGACTATTGAATGTGACTCAGCAGTAGAGTATAGTTTAACAACACTTGTGTGTTTTTACTCATGGTTTATGAGGACACACATGACTTGAATGTGACTCAGCAGTAGAGTATAGTTTAACAACACTTGTGTGTTTTACTCATGGTTTATGAGGACACATGACTATTGAATGTGACTCAGCAGTAGAGTATAGTTTAACACACTTGTGTGTGTTTTACTCATGGTTTATGAGGACACATGACTATTGAATGTGACTCAGCAGTAGAGTATAGTTTTAACAACACTTGTGTGTGTTTTACTCATGGTTTATGAGGACACATGACTATTGAATGTGACTCAGCAGTAGAGTATAGTTTAACAACACTTGTGTGTTTTTACTCATGGTTTATGAGGACACATGACTATTGAATGTGACTCAGCAGTAGAGTATAGTTTAACAACACTTGTGTGTGTTTTACTCATGGTTTATGAGGACACAACTATTGAATGTGACTCAGCAGTAGAGTATAGTTTAACAACACTTGTGTGTGTTTTACTCATGGTTTATGAGGACACATGACTATTGAATGTGACTCAGCAGTAGAGTATAGTTTAACAACACTTGTGTGTGTTTTACTCATGTTTATGAGGACACACATGACTATTGAATGTGACTCAGCAGTAGAGTATAGTTTAACAACACTTGTGTGTTTTTACTCATGGTTTATGAGGACACACATGACTATTGAATGACTCAGCAGTAGAGTATAGTTTAACAACACTTGTGTGTGTTTTACTCATGGTTTATGAGGACACAATGACTATTGAATGTGACAGTAGAGTAGTTTAACAACACTTGTGTGTGTTTTACTCATGGTTTATGAGGACACAATGACTATTGAATGTGACTCAGCAGTAGAGTATTTTAACAACACTTGTGTGTGTTTTACTCATGGTTTATGAGGACACATGACTATGAATGTGACTCAGCAGTAGAGTATAGTTTAACAACACTTGTGTGTGTTTTACTCATGGTTTATGAGGACACAATGACTATTGAATGTGACAGCAGTAGAGTATAGTTTAACAACACTTGTGTGTGTTTTACTCATGGTTTATGAGGACACATGACTATTGAATGTGACTCAGCAGTAGAGTATAGTTTAACAACACTTGTGTGTGTTTTACTCATGGTTTATGAGGACACAAGTGACTATTGAATGTGACTCAGCAGTAGAGTATAGTTTAACAACACTTGTGTGTGTTTACTCATGGTTTATGAGGACACAATTCAGTATACTGTGTTTTAACAATAGTGTACTGCTGAAACATTTTATTTTCACTTCAGGTCTTGTTATAACGAAACTAAATTGTGTTAGCAGAAGTGACTTCATTCATATGAGACGTGACTCAGCTTAACAACACTTGTGTTTTTACTCAAGGTGAATGTGACTCAGCAGTAGGTTTAACAACACTTGTGTGTGTTTTACTCATGGTTTATGAGGACACATGACTATTGAATGTGACTCAGCAGTAGAGTATAGTTTAACAACACTTGTGTGTGTTTTACTCATGGTTTATGAGGACACACATGACTATTGAATGTGACTCAGCAGTAGAGTATAGTTTAACAACACTTGTGTGTTTACTCATGGTTTATGAGGACACACGACTATTGAATGTGACTCAGCAGTAGAGTATAGTTTAACAACACTTGTGTGTGTTTTACTCATGGTTTATGAGGACACATGACTATTGAATGTGACTCAGCAGTAGAGTATAGTTTAACAACACTTGTGTGTGTTTTACTCATGGTTTATGAGGACACACATGACTATTGAATGTGACTCAGCAGTAGAGTATAGTTTAACAACACTTGTGTGTGTTTACTCATGGTTTATGAGGACACACATGACTATTGAATGTGACTCAGCAGTAGAGTATAGTTTAACAACACTTGTGTGTGTTTTACTCATGGTTTATGAGGACACATGACTATTGAATGTGCAGTAGAGTATAGTTTAACAACACTTGTGTGTGTTTTACTCATGGTTTATGAGGACACATGACTATTGAATGTGACTCAGCAGTAGAGTATAGTTTAACAACACTTGTGTGTGTTTTACTCATGGTTTATGAGGACACATGACTATTGAATGTGTCAGCAGTAGAGTATAGTTTAACACTTGTGTGTGTTTTACTCATGGTTTATGAGGACACACATGACTATTGAATGTGACAGCAGTAGAGTATAGTTTAACACACTTGTGTGTTTTTACTCATGGTTTATGAGGACACACATGACTATTGAATGTGACTCAGCAGTAGAGTATAGTTTAACAACACTTGTGTGTGTTTTACTCATGGTTTATGAGGACACCATGACTATTGAATGTGACTCAGCAGTAGAGTATAGTTTAACAACACTTGTGTGTGTTTTACTCATGGTTTATGAGGACACACATGACTATTGAATGTGACTCAGCAGTAGAGTATAGTTTAACAACACTTGTGTGTGTTTTACTCATGGTTTATGAGGACACAATGACTTTGAATGTGACTCAGCAGTAGAGTAGTTTTACACTTGTGTGTGTTTACTCATGGTTTATGAGGACACATGACTATTGAATGGACTCAGCATAGAGTATTGTTTAACAACACTTGTGTGTGTTTTACTCATGGTTTATGAGGACACAATGACTATTGAATGTGACAGCAGTAGAGTATAGTTAACAACACTTGTGTGTGTTTTACTCATGGTTTATGAGGACACAATGACTATTGAATGTGACTCAGCAGTAGAGTATAGTTTAACAACACTTGTGTGTGTTACTCATGGTTTATGAGGACACAAGGAGTATACTGATAACACACACACAATAGTGTACAAACTTTTGAGGTCAGGTTTATAACGAACTAAATGACAAAAGTGTTTAGCAGAAGTGACTTCACTTTTATGGCTGCAGCGACAGGGGGAAGACCATGTGACTCAGCAGTAGAGTATAGTTTAACAACACTTGTGTGTTTTACTCATGGTTTATGAGGACACAATGACTATTGAATGTGACTCAGCAGTAGAGTATAGTTTAACAACTTGTGTGTGTTTTACTGGTTATGAGGACACATGACTATTGAATGTGACTCAGCAGTAGAGTATAGTTTAACAACACTTGTGTGTGTTTACTCATGGTTTATGAGGACACACATGACTATTGAATGTGACTCAGCAGTAGAGTATAGTTTAACAACACTTGTGTGTGTTTTACTCATGGTTTATGAGGACACATGACTATGAATGTGACTCAGCAGTAGAGTATAGTTTAACAACACTTGTGTGTGTTTTACTCATGGTTTATGAGGACACATGACTATTGAATGTGACTCAGCAGTAGAGTATAGTTTAACAACACTTGTGTGTTTACTCATGGTTTATTGACTATTGAATGTGACTCAGCAGTAGAGTATTTAACAACACTTGTGTGTTTACTCATGGTTTATGAGGACACACGACTATTGAATGTGACTCAGCAGTAGAGTATAGTTTAACAACACTTGTGTGTTTACTCATGGTTTATGAGGACACACGACTATTGAATGTGACTCAGCAGTAGAGTATAGTTTAACAACACTTGTGTGTGTTTTACTCATGGTTTATGAGGACACACATGACTATTGAATGTGACTCAGCAGTAGAGTATAGTTTAACAACACTTGTGTGTTTTACTCATGGTTTATGAGGACAACACTCAACAATGTGTTTTACTCATGGTTTATGAGGACACACGACTATTGAATGTGACTCAGCAGTAGAGTATAGTTTAACAACACTTGTGTGTGTTTTACTCATGGTTTATGAGGACACACATGACTATTGAATGTGACCAGCACAACACTTGTGTTTACTCATGGTTTATGAGGACACACGACTATTGAATGTGACTCAGCAGTAGAGTATAGTTTAACAACAGTTTTACTCATGGTTTATGAGACACAACTATTGAATGTGACTCAGCAGTAGAGTATAGTTTAACAACACTTGTGTGTTTTACTCATGGTTTATGAGGACACACATGACTATTGAATGTGACAGCAGTAGAGTATTTAACAACACTGTGTGTGTTTTACTCATGGTTATGAGGACACACATGACTATTGTGACTCAGCAGTAGAGTATAGTTTAACAACACTGTGTGTTTACTCATGGTTTATGAGGTGAATGTGACTCAGCAGAGTATAGTTTAACAACACTTGTGTGTGTTTTACTCATGGTTTATGAGGACACACTATTGAATGTGACTCAGCAGTAGAGTATAGTTTAACAACACTTGTGTGTTTTTACTCATGGTTTATGAGGACACACATGACTACTGAATGTGACTCAGCAGTAGAGTATAGTTTAACAACACTTGTGTGTGTTTTACTCATGGTTTGAGGACACAATGACTATTGAATGTGACTCAGCAGTAGAGTATAGTTTAACAACACTTGTGTGTGTTTTACTCATGGTTTATGAGGACACACATGACTATTGAATGTGACAGCAGTAGAGTATAGTTTAACAACACTTGTGTGTGTTTTACTCATGGTTTATGAGGACACACATGACTATTGAATGTGAATCAATTGTAGAGTATAGTTTAACAACACTTGTGTGTTTTACTCATGGTTTATGAGGACACATGACTATTGAATGTGACTCAGCAGAGTATAGTTTAACAACACTTGTGTGTGTTTTACTCATGGTTTATGAGGACACAATGACTATTGAATGTGACTCAGCAGAGTATAGTTTAACAACACTTGTGTGTGTTTTACTCATGGTTTATGAGGACACACATGACTATTGAATGTGACTCAGCAGTAGAGTATAGTTTAACAACACTTGTGTGTGTTTTACTCATGGTTTATGAGGACACACATGACACAGCAGTAGGTTTAACAACACTTGTGTGTGTTTTACTCATGGTTTATGAGGACACATGACTATTGAATGTGACAGCAGAGTATAGTTTAACACACTTGTGTGTGTTTACTCATGGTTTATGAGGACACACTATTGAATGTGACTCAGCAGTAGAGTATAGTTTAACAACACTTGTGTGTGTTTTACTCATGGTTTATGAGGACACACATGACTATTGAATGTGACAGCAGTAGAGTATAGTTTAACAACACTTGTGTGTGTTTTACTCATGGTTTATGAGGACACATGACTATTGAATGTGACAGCAGTAGAGTATAGTTTAACAACACTTGTGTGTGTTTTACTCATGGTTTATGAGGACACACTGACTATTGAATGTGACTCAGCAGTAGAGTATAGTTTAACAACACTTGTGTGTTTTACTCATGGTTATGAGGACACATGACTATTGAATGTGACTCAGCAGTAGAGTATAGTTTAACAACACTTGTGTGTGTTTTACTCATGGTTATGAGGACACACATGACTATGAATGTGACAGCAGTAGAGTATAGTTTAACAACACTTGTGTGTGTTTTACTCATGGTTTATGAGGACACACATGACTATTGAATGACTCAGCAGTAGAGTATAGTTTAACAACACTTGTGTGTGTTTTACTCATGGTTTATAGGACACATGACTATTGAATGTGACTCAGCAGTAGAGTATGTTTAACAACACTTGTGTGTTTACTCATGGTTTATGAGGACACACATGACTATTGAATGTGAGCAGTGAGTATGTTTAACAACACTTGTGTGTGTTTTACTCATGGTTTATGAGGACACACATGACTATTGAATGTGACTCAGCAGTAGAGTATAGTTTAACAACATTGTGTGTGTTTTACTCATGGTTTATGAGGACACACGACTATTGAATGTGACTCAGCAGTAGAGTATAGTTTAACAACACTTGTGTGTGTTTTACTCATGGTTTATGAGGACACACATGACTATTGAATGTGACTCAGCAGTAGAGTATAGTTTAACAACACTTGTGTGTGTTTTACTCATGGTTTATGAGGACACACATGACTATTGAATGTGACAGCAGTAGAGTATAGTTTAACAACACTTGTGTGTGTTTTACTCATGGTTTATGAGGACACACATGACTATTGAATGTGACTCAGCAGTAGAGTATAGTTTAACAACACTGTGTGTTTTACTCATGGTTATGAGGACACATGACTATGAATGTGACTCAGCAGTAGAGTATAGTTTAACAACACTGTGTGTGTTTTTACTCATGGTTTATGAGGACACACATGACTATGAATGTGACTCAGCAGTAGAGTATAGTTTAACAACACTTGTGTGTGTTTTACTCATGGTTTATGAGGACACATGACTATGAATGTGACTCAGCAGTAGAGTATAGTTAACAACACTGTGTGTGTTTACTCATGGTTTATGAGGACAGACTATTGAATGTGACTCAGCAGTAGAGTAGTTTAACAACACTTGTGTGTGTTTTACTCATGGTTTATGAGGACACACATGATTGAATGTGACTCAGCAGTAGAGTATAGTTTAACAACACTTGTGTGTGTTTTACTCATGGTTTATGAGGACACACATGACTATTGAATGTGACTCAGCAGTAGAGTATAGTTTAACAACACTTGTGTGTGTTTTACTCATGGTTTATGAGGACACACATGACTATTGAATGTGACTCAGCAGTAGAGTATAGTTTAACAACACTTGTGTGTGTTTTACTCATGGTTTATGAGGACACACATGACTATGAATGTGACTCAGCAGTAGAGTATAGTTTAACAACACTTGTGTGTGTTTTACTCATGGTTTATGAGGACACAAGTGACTATTGAATGTGACTCAGCAGTAGAGTATAGTTTAACAACACTTGTGTGTGTTTTACTCATGGTTTATGAGGACACACATGACTATTGAATGTGACTCAGCAGTAGAGTATAGTTTAACAACTTGTGTGTGTTTACTCATGGTTATGAGGACACACATGACTATTGAATGTGACTCAGCAGTAGAGTATAGTTTAACAACACTTGTGTGTTTTACTCATGGTTTATGAGGACACAGACTATTGAATGTGATCAGCAGTAGAGTAGTTTAACAACACTTGTGTGTGTTTTACTCATGGTTTATGAGGACACACATGACTATTGAATGTGACTCAGCAGTAGAGTATAGTTTAACAACACTTGTGTGTGTTTTACTCATGGTTTATGAGGACACACATGACTATTGAATGTGACTCAGCAGTAGAGTATAGTTTAACAACACTTGGTGTGTTTTACTCATGGTTTATGAGGACACACATGACTATGAATGTGACTCAGCAGTAGAGTATAGTTTAACAACACTTGTGTGTGTTTTACTCATGGTTTATGAGGACACAATGACTATTGAATGTGACTCAGCAGTAGAGTATAGTTTAACAACACTTGTGTGTGTTTTACTCATGGTTTATGAGGACACAATGACTATTGAATGTGACTCAGCAGTAGAGTATAGTTTAACAACACTTGTGTGTGTTTTACTCATGGTTTATGAGGACACACGACTATTGAATGTGACTCAGCAGTAGAGTATAGTTTAACAACACTTGTGTGTGTTTACTCATGGTTTATGAGGACACACATGACTATTGAATGTGACTCAGCAGTAGAGTATAGTTTAACAACACTTGTGTGTGTTTTACTCATGGTTTATGAGGACACATGACTATTGAATGTGACTCAGCAGTAGAGTATAGTTTAACAACACTTGTGTGTGTTTTACTCATGGTTTATGAGGACACACATGACTATTGAATGTGACTCAGCAGTAGAGTATAGTTTAACAACACTTGTGTGTGTTTTACTCATGGTTTATGAGGACACACATGACTATTGAATGTGACTCAGCAGTAGAGTATAGTTTAACAACACTTGTGTGTGTTTTACTCATGGTTTATGAGGACACAATGACTATGAATGTGACTCAGCAGTAGAGTATAGTTTAACAACACTTGTGTGTGTTTTACTCATGGTTTATGAGGACACATGACTATTGAATGTGACTCAGCAGTAGAGAGTATAGTTTAACAATACTTGTGTGTGTTTTACTCATGGTTTATGAGGACACACATGACTATTGAATGTGATTCAGCAGTAGAGTATAGTTTAACAACACTTGTGTGTGTTTACTCATGGTTTATGAGGACACAAGGCTTTCAGTATACTGATAACACACAACTGTTTTAACAATAGTGTACTGCTGAAACACATTTTGTAGTAATGAGAGAATTTCACTTCAGGTCTTGTTATAACAAAACTAAATTGACAAAAGTGTTAACAAACCTCTTTAGCAGAAATGACTTCACTTCCCCATTATGGCTGCAGCGACAGGCTCATGGACAAACTGGAAGACAGAAAAAAAACTGAAACTACTGGATGATATTAGTATAAATACTTGAATATCATTTGAAAATATTCTACCTTGCACAGTTCCTGCCCAGAGTGAGAACGCCATGGCAAGACTAGTCCTCCATAATTATATGTGATCTCGTCATCTTTATAAATTTATGTCTTTTATAGCAAATAAACAAAGATGAGGCTTTCCGTCCAGTTCAATTTTTTTTATTTTGCCATTTGGCTTTTGACTGTCGTTTACTAGTCTCCCAAGTTTTATAATTCTATAATTTGAGGGCAGTAGTGCCTGTGCACCTGGAGCCCTGAGTTTAGATTAAACTTATGGAGTACCCACACTAGGCTGGAGCACGCTTAAAGGATAAATTCACTTCCAGAACAAAAATTTCCTTATAATTTACTCACGCTCATGTTATTCAAGATGTTCATGTGTTTGTTTCTTCAGTCGTAAAGAAATTAAGGTTTTTGAGATTAAGGTTTTTTCTCCATATTGTGACTTCACTGGTGGCCAATGATTGAACATCCAAAATGCATGGTGAGTAAATTATCAGGAAATCTTTATTCTGGAAATGAACTTATCCTAATTAAGTCATTATGATGTGACTATTTTGAAGTAGGGCTGGACGATATGGACAAAATTTATATCACAATATATTTCTTAATTTCGGTCAATACAATATAGATCCGATATCGAAATACTATCTGAAATTTTTTAACATTATAAATTCCTTTATCATGACTTTTGATTAATTTTAAGCATCCTTGCTAAATAAAATTACTAATTTCTATAATTTCTTTCCCCAAAAAATAAAAATTATACTGACTCCAAACTTTTGAACAGAATAGTGTAACAAACAACAAAAGTGTTTTATTTCAGATAAATACTGATCTTTGGATCTTTCTATTCATCAAAGAATCGTGAAAAAGAATGTACTCAACTGTTTTAAATATTGATAATCAGCAAATCAGTATATCATGTGACATTGAAGACTGGAGTAATGATGCTGAAAATTCAGCTGCGCATCACAGAAATCTATCAAATAGAAAGCTAAAATTTTACTGTTTTAATATTATATATAAATCTAATATTATATATATAAATCTCTGTACAGGTCACAGACTGTATTTACGGTGGACCACTGTGTATCCTGTATAATAGAAGTTATGTAGTTAAGAGATAGTTTATGGGAAACCAAAAAAAAAAAAAAACCCTTACCTTTGATGGGATTAATGTATCTCCCAGTTATGTCTTTGTCCTTCCCCATTTTGACATGTATTTCTGCATCTTTTAAAGGATTGAGTCCTCTGGTCGACTCAGACTCACTACAAAATATCATGTCAAGTCAATCACAGATAAACACAGATAAACAGTGTAATATTAATTAAGTGCTATATATATATACATATATATACACATGTGTGAAATATATATATATATATATATATATATATTCACACTATATATATATATATATCACACATGTGATATATATATATATATATATATATATATATCACGTTGTTGATAATGTGGGAATAATCATTTTAAACCTATCACTTATTTTACTTTTCAGAAAAAAAAATTCAATTACATTAATTAGATTGATTAGTAATGCATTACTCCTAACACTGGCCCTGTTGTTTGTTAACTTTCTCTTTAAACGCAAAGAGAAACGCAGCAGCAGTGGTTTGGGTGTGAAAATTGCACGCTCCAGTCTCCAGGCCGTGGCCAGGGGAACGAGAGACAAGCGTCCCCGTATTAGAGTGCACCTCAACCGGCTGAACCGGCGAACTCTCCCGCTCAGACCACGTAAACCCGCGATATATATCGCACAAGTGTTTTCTTTTTAGATGCAGTGACCTAGCCGTGCTCTGCCCAAGGCCACTTTATTTCACGATGATATATTTAATTTAAATTAAAGTATTTCTTTATGATTAACACATTTGTTGCGATCTAACATACATTATCTTTGCGTCTCTTAGCCGCTTCTACAAGCAGTGCTCCTCTTACGCGCCATTACTAACAATACAGTTTTAAATGATTAAATGACATCAAATGAATATTTGACAACTGAAATTAACGTATATAAAAAAAAAAATATATTAAGTACTTACTTTTTCACCATAGATGCTGCTGCGTTGTTCACCGAACTGCTCTTCTTGACGTACACTGCGTGAATGCTTAATTTGGCGCCAATGTGTGTATAATTTGGCGCTAATGTGTATACCTTGCAATACCAATTCCCACCTACAGGGCGCTGTTCCGAGTTTACACATACACAACATGGTTTATGAGGACCATGTTTGTAAAGGTTATAAAAAAGGTAGGGAGTGTCTAACAGTAAAATAGCAACATTAATTAATAAAAGCAGTAATGTAGTAAACATACAAGTATTAATAGTTATTTTAAATTATTATTAGTCAATAATTATAACAAGTTAAATTTCCCGAATTACGAGACCACTAAAATTGGTCTCATAAACCGATTGGTCTTGTAATGCTGTATGTAAACCTGAAAATTGGTCTCATAAACCACATATGCCACACCACACACACACACACATACACACAACACACCACACACCACACAGAGAGAAAGAGTAGACTGAGGGAGTGAGGGGTACCACAGAGAAAGGGAGAGAGAGGGAGAGAGAGGGTGAAAAAATCCACATTCAAACCAAATATCAGACTTCCTGTTGGTCAGAGCTAATACTGAAATTAGAAAGTTGTCCGGCTTAATTAGAACAATATGTGTACCGAGTTTGGGACTTTAGGTTAAACTAACCCCTCCACTTTGTTCAAAAGGTGGCGCTATAGAGGCCCTCCTTCCTGCCCATTTCTGAGGCTTTGCCCATGTCTACTGTATGACAATCCTGACATATGAGTCAGCATATGAGTTTCATGCAATTTGAAGCATGCTAAGTGTCTCAAACCCATCCAAATATTGAAGTTTGATCTGTTGCTATGTCAACAGTGTTAGAAAAATATTAAAAATCTTTTTACAGGTCTACATGCATTATGACTTGACATTATTCTAATGACGTTTGAAGCATATTGGGTAAAAATTAGAGGGTGATCTTAAAGCATTTTGAAAGTCACACACTTCCTGCTGCCAGTTGATGGTGCTATAACTTTGACTCACAATAGTCACATCCATGTGATCGGACTCCTACAATGAGCACACAGCTGAACTTTCATAAAAATCAATCAATGTATGCTGACGTTATAACATATTTCCTGTTTCCCTTTTCTCGCCATAAATTTGTTGCATCGCCACAAGCCAAACCGTTCGAGATATCAAATCCGCTCACAATTTTACATCCTCAATGTCTTGACTTCATTCTGACCCAGTTTGGTGGTGACCGGATTAATCTTCTAGGAGGAGTATATCAAATTCCAGAGTGTGCGTTTTACAAACAACCCATAATAACTGACTTCCTGTTGAGCTGGTGTATAACTTAGAGCATGAAAGTTTTTTAGGCCCGATGAGGTCTATATGAGTACAGAGTTTCATACTAATACGTGCAAGCGTGTTTGATATATGGACCAAGTTTTCAGACACCATTCAAGGGGGCGCTGTCGAGCCCCCCTTACATGCCTGGGTCCCATCCTTTGTGGCATCCTAATGGCCGCAGATTCCAATGTGTGTGCCAATTTTCAAGAGTTTTTGAGCACGTTAATGCCCCCAAAAAGGATGACGGCCCCGGATGACGAAAAAAAAAAAAAAAAAAATTTCTTAAGAAAAACAAAAGGGCCCTGCGCCATTAGTGGCTTTTTTGTTTAACATACCTATGATGTTGATTGAGCTCAACCTGTATTGAACTCTGAATATTCTTTTAAATATTCAGAACTATGTGTCCCATTTTACCAGTTGTCCCACTTTGTAATGCTAAGAATTACTCTTATCCCTTCATCTCTCTCATTGTTACTGCTTAATTTAGACGGTGTGAATGGGGGTTGGTTGGTGGTCACAGTCGCTGTGCTGGTAGAGTGGAGGTTCTTCATAGAGGTCAGTGGGGAACAGTGTGTGATAATGGTTGGGATTTGGCTGCTGCTGCAGTGGTGTGTAGAGAGCTGGACTGTGGAGAACCTGTAGATGCTCTGGATGATGCTCATTTTGGACCAGGATCAGGACCAATCTGGATGAGTTTTGTAACGTGTACTGGATCTGAATCTACACTAAGAACTGTGGATCATCAGGATGGGGTAGAAGCATTGTGATCAAACTAAAAATGCTGGAGTCATCTGCTCAGGTAAAATATTTTACATATTCAATTCATATCTTGTAAGATTTTTTGTGCTTCCATATTGGCTTCTAATTTTTAAAGAATTCATTTTATTTGACTTCAATAATAGATTTCATATATATATATATATATATATATATTTATTTATTTATTTATTTATTTTTTGTGTGTGTGTCTGGGTTTTTACATCATTTTTTAATTAAAAGACTAACAATTTATGTACAAATCATTATCTTGAAGCCCCATAAATATGCCATGACTTTGTTGATCTGTATTGTCTTATGTAGAAGTCAGACTGGTTGGAGGTTCTCACTGCTCTGGGAGGTTAGAGATACTTGATGATCAGTCGTGGGTTTCAGTGTGTGCTGCTGCCTTTGACCAGCAGGATGCAGAGGTTGTGTGTAGAGAGCTGGACTGTGGGGCTCCTGTACAGGTGCTGGGAGAAGATGCTTTTGGCAAAGGAGACGCTCAGATGTGGACACAAGAGATTCAGTGCAGAGGAAATGAGTCTCAGATTCACCTCTGTCCCAAATCACTATCACATGAAAACAACTGTTCACATGAACACAGCATTGGTTTGCTATGTAGTGGTAAGAGTTTAAAGCCTACAACAAAGCACATTAGTTTCATTTTATTATAACATTTTATGTTTACACTAGCTTTTTCTCTTACTTTCACAGACATAGTAAATGTGAGGTTTTTTTTGGTGGTCCCAGTCGCTGTTCTGGTAGAGTGGAGGTTCATCATAGAGGTCAGTGGGGAACAGTGTGTGGTGATGGCTGGGATTTGGCTGATGCTGCAGTGGTGTGTAGAGAGCTGGACTGTGGAGAACCTGTAGATGCTCTGTATGATGTTCATTTTGGACTGGAATCAAAACTGTTTTGGATGAAAAATGCAATGTGTACTGGTTCAGAGTCTACACTTAAGAAATGTGGATTCATGCAATCAATTGATCCTAATGTGTGTCTTGATAAGAGAGCACAGGTCATTTGTTCAGGTAAGCTAAAGCTAAAAATCCTGTCTCATGTACAAAATATTGCACCAAAAGCAGTATTAATTTCATTTTTTATGAGCATTTTTTTCACCTTCTTTTTACCACACAAGCTGTTAAATTAGGCTGTAATAATCAGGGACCTTGTTAAAAATAAACTTTATAAGCTTTTTTCTAACTCTACATTTGAATGTAATGCCCTGAAAGGATTCATTCATAGATATTGTTGACATGAAAATGTGGGCCGATTTTTACAGTAACAATACCTATATGCTTTTTTCTATATGAGCCATTTTTGTATCTTACTTTCAAGGCCTTTTTGGACTGGGAAAAAGTTTTGTTGACGTATAATATGTTTTCAAGTAAATATTTTTTTTTTTAGAAAATAAAGGAAAAATGATTTCTCATTATATGACTATAATGTATTTATTATATGACTGACTCATTATTGAAGTTCTATAACTTCCAAATTTTGTTCTTTCCTGTGTTGTTCTTTCAGAAGTCAGACTGGTTGGAGGTTCTCGCTGCTCTGGGAGGTTAGAGATACTTGATAATCAGACATGGGTTTCAGTGTGTGCTGCTGCCTTTGACCAGCAGGATGCAGAGGTTGTGTGTAGAGAGCTGGACTGTGGGGCTCCTGTACAGGTGCTGGGAGAAGATGCTTTTGGAAAAGGAGACGCTCAGATGTGGACACAAGAGATTCAGTGCAGAGGAAATGAATCTCAGATTCACCTCTGTCCAACATCACCATCACATGAAAACAACTGTTCATATGAAAATGATGTTGACTTGGTGTGTGCAGGTTTGAGCTTTTTTTAATAAACTGAAATCAAATGTTAACGTTCCCAAAAACTACACTAAATATTCATTAATTTTATTCTCTTTGTGTGATACTTTCCCCCTCATTCTTTCCCTTTGTCCGTATGTCTTTACTCCCTCTTTATTCATTATATAGACAACATGAGAGTAAGGCTGGTTGGTGGTCACAGTCGCTGTGCTGGTAGAGTGGAGGTTCTTCATAGAGGTCAGTGGGGAACAGTGTGTGATCTTTTCTGGGATATGGCTGAAGCTGCAGTGGTGTGTAGAGAGCTGGACTGTGGAGAACCTGTAGATGCTGTGGGAGGTGGTCACTTTGGACCAGGGTCAAGACCAATCTGGACAAATCAAAAGTACTGTTCTGGATCAGAATCTACTCTTAAGAACTGTGGAACAGTAAATTGGGGTTTTTATGACTGTGATCATACAAAAGATGCAGGAGTCATCTGCTCAGGTAAACTGCTCTAAACCCTGCCCTGTTTTTATATCACTGATAAACCACCTGCCGCAAAGGGATAGTTCACCAATAAATAAAAATTCAGGCATCATTTAGTGTCTTTTCAAACCTATATGACGTTGTTCTGTGGAGCACAAAATTTATTTATTTATAATTTTACTTTCATTATATTGAAAAGAGTACTAAGTTATTCTGTAAAATTCCCCTTTTTATGTTCCATGAAAGAATAAAAACTAAAGATGATTAAATAAAACAAATAATTTGATTATTTTACTCCTTTCACATTAACAAGTGGTGCTTTGTGGTAGAATGATAATGACAAGAATTACACAGACAGCAAACAGAACTGAAACATTTCTTATCTCTTGCTACTTCAGGTGTCAGGCTTATTGGAAACTCCAGCTGCTCTGGGAGAATTGAAGTTCTTGATGATCAGTCGTGGGTTTCAGTGTGTGCTGCTGCCTTTGACCAGCAGGATGCAGAGGTTGTGTGTAGAGAGCTGGACTGTGGGGCTCCTGTACAGGTGCTGGGAGAAGATGCTTTTGGAAAAGGAGACGCTCAGATGTGGACACAAGAGATTCAGTGCAGAGGAAATGAGTCTCAGATTCACTTCTGTCCAACATCCTTACACAAAAACAGTTGTTCACATGATAACTACCAGAGGCTATTCTGTGCTGGTGAGTTAAGAGAATATGAGAGTAATATACCTTTTACTCATAGGATGCATCTCAGTCGACTCCCTAGTTCAGTAGTCAGAACACTGCAGGGAGCCAGCCTTTTTAAGGGCTGTCTCAATCACAAAATCCTTTGAGTGCACTGGAATGTTCACTCCCTAAAAATCCCACAGTGCACTCCAAAAACAAGATGCTCACTATGGAATTCTTAAGTGCAAAACAAATCGCACAAGCCAACACAATATCAACACAATATTATCATAACATGTGATAGAAGATTTGAAAAGACAAATCATTATTTAATGAAATGTCAGCATAAACATCAGTAGATAGGTAGTGAACAGTCTAGTTCATATTTATAATTAAAGTTTGGCTAAAATGTTGCATATAACAACCATCAAAGTTTATTGCATGACATACTTTAAACAGCATAAACATAAACTTATTGGTCCTGGGTGTTGTTAATAAACACCAGGGGTGACAACACAAGCACCAAGTCATGTCACCAGAAATTGAGTAATCAGTGTCTGAATGTGTAGTGAGCCAGTGTGCTTTACAAGTGCCTGAATTTGTGTACACAATATAATGATACGTGAACTAGTGTGCTTATGGAGATGCACCCACAGTCTCTATCTATATTTTTCTGTCACTTAGATAAAAAGAATGTGAGGTTGGTTGGTGGTAAGAGTCGCTGTGCTGGTACAGTGGAGGTTCATCATAGAGGTCAGTGGGGAACAGTGTGTCATAAATCCTGGGATTCGGCTGATGCTGCAGTGGTGTGTAGAGAGCTGGACTGTGGAGAACCTGTAGATGCTCTGAGTGATGCTCATTTTGGACCAGGATCAGGACCAATCTGGATGAGTGGTCTTTTGTGTATTGGATCAGAGTCTACACTGAAGAACTGTGGGTCATCTGGATGGAGCATACATACCTGTACTCACAATTCTGATGCCGGTGTCATCTGTTCGGGTGAGTAATTTAACTGATTTTCCATGAATTTGTTGTGACAAAAATAATATATATAAAAAGAATAAACTCTAAATGTTTGTATGGTTATTGTACTTAACTATTAAGCATTTTTATATTTGTCTACTGTGCTCTGTCATTCATGTAATATGAACAGGTCATAAAGCTTCCAGACTTGTTAATGGACCTCACCTCTGCTCTGGGAGGTTAGAGATACTTGATAATCAGACGTGGGTTTCAGTGTGTGCTGCTGCCTTTGACCAGCAGGATGCAGAGGTTGTGTGTAGAGAGCTGGACTGTGGGGCTCCTGTACAGGTGCTGGGAGAAGATGCTTTTGGAAAAGGAGACGCTCAGATGTGGACACAAGAGATTCAGTGCAGAGGAAATGAATCTTATATTTCATTTTGCTCAACATCATCATCACACAGCTGCATCAGTGACAATAATGTGGGCCTGATATGTTCTGGTAAAGTATAACTATTCAGTAGGGATGCACCGATACCGATACCTTTATAGGGCTCGATTTGAGGGGGGATGTGGGGGGATGGCATCCCCCTTGTTGAAAAAAATGACAAAAAGCATCCCCTATGTAAAGCCACCATCCCCCTTACCATCCCCTTTACATTAACAGTGTTATGTATTATGTAAACTTATCATAAACTACATTTTAAAATTCTCTGTATGATAATTAACAAACTATAAATAATAGTATTGTAACGCACTGCGCACAGTCACGGCAGAGCTCTGATTTAAGCAAGCTTTCGTCATTTTTTCGATCTAGTTCAAAAGGATCAGGAGCAGGGATGGGCAGTATTTATGATACATGTATTTCAAATACGTATTTCAAATACAAAATAGTTATTTTACAAAATAATTTTGTAATTTGTATTTGATAGGGTTGATGAAAATGGCTTTGTATTTTGTATCAAAATACTTTAGTGTTTTGTATTTTTGTAGTTTTAAAATACTGTAAAATACTTTATAAGAAGTCTACATGATGACATCATAAAAATATGGCCTCTGATTGGTGCTTAGTAGTTTGCCCAGACTTGTTGAGTTCAACAAGTTTTGGTGTTCATTTTAATAGCCTAGGCTAAATAGTTAATTTACAATTTACATGTTCTTGAAAACTATTATACTGAGCAGCAGCCCCCTATATTTTTTGATTAACAATTAAATGATTAATTAGTGCTATGAATATAGGTGCCATTAGTTGTCTTCTTATAAATATGACTTGTCTGTCATTGAGTCAGTGTTGCTAATGCAAAGTAGGCCCTTCGTTACCAAACACCAAATATCTAAATTATGATACAATTATGAGTCATGTGAAAACTGTTAAACATTAAACTGTGGGTTACTTTAAAACTAACCTTCATCTGGGAGATCACAGGGATATGTGAATATTTGTTCTGTTAAAGCCACAATATGTACATTTTCACCACTAGAGGTCGCTTATTCGGTCAACTCAACAGCCAGTGGAAAAGAATCAGGACAGGACTCAGTCAGAAATAATGTTTATTGATGAGAGTATTAACGTTATTGTAGTATGAAGCAGAGCAGGGCTGAGTGATGTTGAAGCTGAACGAGACCGCTGGAGCGATTGCTAATGAGAGACGACTGCAACACGTCTCACCACTAGAGCGATTGATAACGACATGTCTCGAGAGCAGTGGAACTTTTATTATCCCAGCCGCCAGTCTAACGTATGTGGGGTAACGCAGCACTGTTTATCATATTAGATACATTTGTGTTTAAAGTTGTTATAATGCTACTCTGCATTCGCTCGGCGGCTGCTATGAGACACTTGTTGCACACTGCAGTAAGCTAGATCAATATTAGTTAGGGTAAAACATGGTACTCGCGGTAAATCAAGAAAACGAGATTTAAACAAGAAGCTATATAACATGATTAGTTTTCTTTGGCGTGTCCATGGTTTCTACAAAATAAAAAATCGAGGGTAACGCTGGTATGATGTCATTGATAAGCGACGCACGGACACAGCCCGTGTCCTGGTTAAAATTGCTTATTTCTTGGAACATTTGGGATAATGTAAGTAAACAAGTCAACAAAATATGTAGCATTGTTCTAGTGGTTTTTGGATATTTTAATCCAAAAATATTACTGTACATATGTTTACTTAATCAGCTGAGTCAGTGTAATGTTGAAGGAATAGATCAAATAGGCCAACTGATGGAAGGTTTGTAATGAAATTTCATGCTCCCTTGTAAAAGTATTTTTTAGTATTTTTAAAATACAAAAATACAGTAGTTTATTTTGATACATGGTGTGGCTGCTGTATTTTGTAGTTTATTTTGATACATTTGATACATGAAGGTATTTGGTATTTTATTTTAAAATACATTTTTGATGTATTTTTACCCAACCCTGATCAGGAGAACGGTTCGAGTGGATCTTTTGACATTCTTTAAAAAGAAGAGAACAAGATATGATATTACTTTGATTAGAGAACATTCCCCTGACACATTAGAATGAATAGGCTACTTAATACCGCCTCCGGCTGTCGACAAAAAGGCAGTCACATGCTCAGATGCCCCTTTTTCACCGACATGGTTCTGATGCGGGTTCCCGGCCTGTGCCCATTCTCGAATCGTTCGATAGTGATGCGCGGATCGCAGTTATATCCGTGGATACTGCGGATAATCCGGGCCAAGTAATAAAAAATAACATTCCAATTAATTGTGGGTTGATGAGAGATAAATGATTAATGTGTTGATTTTAATAAAGACACTAAGCTCTCATTTTACGGTAAGATGCAACGAAAGTGTGTCACTCTTACTTTAATTTTCAACTGAACGTATTTCTCCTCAGAGAAAACATTTGCCTAGAGCACCTCCTAGTGGTCATTATATAAAACACAAAGGAAAAACCCTACACAAGATATTGCTTAATAACTTGACAGTTTTAACTAAAAATATACACAAGCTTAACTAACAGACATTATTGTGATAAGAGTGTTTTCCAACAATGATGTAATGAAACAGTGACAATTTAAGTTTGAAGGTAGTAAATCCTGTGTTTAGGCTATTAAAGCAGAACTAAGTAACTTTTTTTACCTTCATAAATAGTTTTCTAAGTCCTTACGATGGTTAATTGACTTGTAGTGGTGTGTTTGAGGCGAGCACTAACCCCTCTGGCACTTCTATACACCAGAAAACAGCACTTGCTGCATCGACCCGACACAATCTCGCCTCATGTTCACGTTCACGCGAGAGTGACAAAATGCTTTACGGTAATTCAAAAACAATGTATATATTATGACTTTATAAGACAATTTCGAAAATTACCCACCTCCATCGAGTGTACTGTATTTGCAAATTACCCACCTCCTCTTCTTGCACTGTATTTGTAAAACTACTGCACTGGTGAGCGTTGTAGTCCAGAGCTGCGCTTGGAGTATTTATGACAGTGTGATTCACTGAAGGAAACTGTAGGGGGAGCTTCGCAAATCTTACTGAGTTCCGCTTTAAGGAAAGGTCTTTTAGCCAAAGAAAAACTATTATTTTAAATAAATGTTAATTTATAAGCAGCCTACTTTAGTGTGATATGTAACCATATCATCATGCTTAACACTGAGAATGTGAATAATTGTAATGTGGTGATCAGGTGCAGATATCTAAATCAGAAAATATCATCGGGCGGTTTTTCAACCGTGGATTGAGGTACAATTCAATGCACTTTTTCTTTGTTCAATTTGCACACTGAACATGGATTGGAGCTCTTTATTTTGAACTCTCAAAGTTCACCAGATTAATGAATTTATCTTTAAAATGTACAAAATTTTGGCGATCCCAGGGGGCGATTCTCCTCGCACCTGAATGGTCAAATGCACAAATAGTTGTCAAAATGTCCATCGTGTGGAGTATTTGACGTTTGAAGTATTGGACGTAAACAGGTGGCTCAAAACAGGATATGTGTCAGTATATTACATACTTGGATTCGGTCTTAAAGGGAGAGTAGCCTAATTAAATATTTGTCATTAATTTGTCATATATATATATATATATAGTGAAATAAAATTTCTCATATCATGGTCATATTGCCGACTTGTCCCGTATTCCACCATGAGAAATCTGGTCATCCTAGGTTGTTTACATTGGTTCACATTGGTCTTATGTTATGAACATTTGTTCTGTAATATTTGTTGAGCAATTTTTGAAAGGCAGGTTAAAAAAGACTTGTTTTTATTTTATTTTATTATTATTATGACTTTGGTAATTATGCCCTTTGAAAGTTATTGGACATTGTGAAATTTGTGCTTTAAGTTTGTGCCAAGCACATAAAAATTATTAATTTTTTCATTGGAGTAATAGTAAAGAAGCTGTCCTACATTCATTAGTCTCACTGTGTTGTACTTGGAAAACACCAACATCACCATAAAAATAATTAGAAATAATAAATATATAGGCATCGGTATTGGTATTGGCGAGTACCAGAAAAAAAAAATATCGGAACTCATACTTGGTCCTTAAAAAATGGTATCGGTACTATTCAGTGTCTCTTCATTTGTATTTTATACAGTATATCTTCTTTGTCAGCTACATTATTCTTTATTTTAACTTCTCTGTTCTTTATTCAGGTTACACAGAGGCCAAACTGATGAACAGTTCAGACTCTTGTTCTGGAAGAGTGGAGCTTCGGTTCATCCATGAGTGGGGCACAGTGTGTGATGCATGCTGGGATATGAGAGCTGCCAGTGTCCTCTGTAGACAGCTGAATTGTGGGATTGCTGTGTCTGTTGTGGGATCAGACTGGTTTGGAGAGGGAAGTGGTGAAATCTGGGCTGATGTGTTTGATTGTGACGGGAATGAAACAAAACTCTCAGAATGTTCCATCTCTTCATGGAGTCGAGCTGAATGTTCTCATAGACGAGATGTTGGAGTCATCTGCTCTGGTAAACTTATTTGACACTTAGGGCATTATGGTACCAAAAACTCTCTGTATAATATATAAACACTATTTCACTATATTCTAAATGTACTTATTTTAGTAAAACATGAGAACTTCTCCTTAGGTTCCTCTCTGGCTGTTCATGATGGTCTGGTGCGGTTGTCTGGAGAGAGACAGTGTGAGGGGGAGATGGAAGTTTCCATCCATCAGGTCTGGAGGAGAGTTCTGCTGGACTCCTGGAGTCTCACTGAATCCTCTGTGGTCTGCAGACAGCTGGGCTGTGGCTCTGTGCTGAACTTCTCCGGCTCCTCTTCATCCAGTCCTGAACACAGTCATGAGTGTGTGACGGGCTTCCAGTGCTCTGGGAGTGAAGCTCATCTGGGGAACTGCAGCTCTCCACAAACTCTCAACTGCAGCTCCACACAACAGTTGTCAATCACCTGCCTTGGTGAGAAGAGCAACATCTGGGCAGATTCTTCAGTTGTTAGTGATCACTAATGTGTTTCTCTTTCTCTGAATATCAGGTCACGGGTCCATCAGGCTGGTGGGTTCTGGGGGAGACTGTGCAGGGAGGCTGGAGGTTTTTCACAGCGGCTCATGGGGGACAGTGTGTGATGACTCCTGGGATATTAAAGATGCCCATGTGGTGTGCAGACAGCTGCAGTGTGGAGTGGCCCTCAGTAACCAGCAGGTACCAGCCTGGTTTGGTCCTGGTTCTGGACCCATATGGCTGGATGAGGTGGAGTGTGAGGGGAATGAGACGTCCCTGTGGAGCTGCTCTTCTCCAGGCTGGGGAAAACATGACTGTAAACACAAGGAGGATGTAGGAGTCGTGTGCTCAGGTAAATAGTACTTAGGTGTGAAAAATTGTTAATCAGTAACATCTAAATTTCTTCTTTTTAAAATATTTATTAATTTATTAATTAATTAATTAATTTAATCTTTTTGGATTATTTTAGTTATTCATATATATATATGTAACATACAGTGGTTGAAATGAGAGTTCATATAGCATTCATGTTTCCATCTAGAGTTTAAAGAGATCAGGTTAACTGAGGGCTGTGAAGGGAATGTGGAGGTTTTCTACAATGGATCCTGGGGTAATGTGTGCTGGAATCAGATGGACAGAGACACAGCGAGTCTGATCTGTCAAGAGCTGAACTGTGGAAGATCTGGTGTTTTGTCTGCTTCTACACCAAGAGTGAAATCAGCTCGTAACTGGCTGGATGAAGTGAAATGTCGACCACATGATTCAAATCTGTGGCAGTGTCCATCTTCACCCTGGGGACAGAATAACTGTGGTGAAGATGAAGTGGCCAAAATCACCTGCTTGGGTAAGACTGATGTATTTTCCATCTCTAAAAATACAACAGTAATAAATAACAGTACAAACAAAATATATAGATAATATAATTAGGGCTGTTAAATTTAACATTAACTCATGTAATTTTTTTTTCCTTTTCTTTTTTTTTCAGATTGACATATTGAAAATATTTAATGCAGCATCAATTTTTTTTTATCATCTTTTAGCTAGCGTTACATTATATGATCGAGCTCTTACTCATGCAAATGCTTTTAAACCATTCAAGCTTGACAAAATAGATGCGGTACTGGCATGCTGTCTGTGAATCTCCTGTCTGTATGACACACACAACTCACGCGCACAGAAATCCGCTTCAGACAGCACGCTGGCCACATTGAGTTTTCTTTCGCACTTGAATGAACAAAAAACACACAAAATTATGCCAAAATGTCTAATAAACCTGCTGCTGTCGGTCATTAATGTTAATCAAAGAACTGCTCTTGACTGAATAACTTTTATAGCTTTAATAAGGATTAATCTATATTGAATTTATAATTTATGCAGTGAAGAATGTGAAGTTTTTGATAACTTTATTCAATTTCTCTATATTTCCTACCTTTTAGATCAAAATATAAAATCTACCATCTTTATGTTGTTTCTACATGGAGATGAAATGTGAAATTATTAAAATATAAAAATATATATTAAAAACTTTAATGTTAGGTGCAATTAATCACAAATAATTTTTTTTTTTAACTAATCATAATATTGAATTAACTTGTGATTACAGAACAGGACAGTCACGAGTCCTCTAGAAGCTCTTTGTCATGCTCCACATCTCCACATCAGAGACAGTGTTCAGGTAAATTCATTTGATGTAGAAGAACATAAAAATCATAACAGCCATTTGTGATGAATGCATGTAATTTTGTTCTGGAGAACTAAGAGGATTTCATCTCACACCACACACACACTGTAGGTGTCGCTGTTCTGACAGAACTCTGTTGGCCAATAATAATGTCTACTTTGTCTGTGGATTTTAGATCATGTTCCTCTCAGACTGAGTGGAGGGGAGGGCCGGTGCTCTGGGAGGCTGGAGGTGTATCATAACGCTGTGTGGGGCTCAGTCTGTGATGATCTGTGGGACATCAGCGATGCTCAGGTGGTCTGCAGACAGCTGGGTTGTGGAGCAGCACTGAGGGCTGATGGGAATTCAGTCTTTGGTGCTGGTGAAGGTGTTGTGTGGCTGAACAGAGTCGAGTGCAGAGGGAATGAGATTCACCTGTGGGACTGTCCTCTCTCCCTGAAGAAACACACTGACTGCTCCAACAAAGATCACGCTGGACTCACCTGTGCAGGTCACAGAAAATCAATTTTAGATAATTGTAGAATAAATAATATTTGTGTATTTGCATGATATTGAATGTGTTTGTGTCTGTTTTGTCAGATGTGTCAGGGTCCACTACTACATCTTCTCCTCCAGTTTCTCAGACAGTGAGCTCAACATCAGACTCTCGTTCACAAACTCCTCCGTCTCTCTCTGTGCTTGTGATTGTACTGGGAGTTGTGCTCTTCCTGCTCTTAGTGCCACTGCTTATACTGATTCAGCAGAACAGAGTGATGAGGAGAGGTAGGAGAGATCCAGAGACTGTCATATTGTGTCTTATTCAGTGTGTGATCAGTCATGTGTTGTGAACTGACAGCAGGTTTGTCTCTCTACACTCACAGCTCTCTCTAAGAGGAGACACAGGAGCATGACTGAGGCCGTTTATGAGGAGATTCATCACAGACACAATCACTTCACTCAGAGGGGTGAGTAAGTGTCACAGTGTCTGATTTGTGAAGATCAACAGGGTATTGAGTTTATTCAGAGGATGAGTAGAGTAAATCACATATGTCCATGTTTGAGTCACTTGTAATGATATTGGGTTAGTTCTATATGATCCAAATGATATGGGGATTTTGGCTGATTTGTGATTTTGAACATGTCTGATGGTTCTACTCCATAACAGGAAGTGTCCTTTCTGAAGAACAGCATTCTGGGTATGAAGATGCTGATAAGCTTCTTTCAGGTTAGAGGACTGAAATAGAATTATTTTACCTACTACATATAAAAAAGTATGTGTGTTAAATGATTAAAAACATTCACTTAAGTTATCTTAGAAGAGTATAAATTATATAAATCATTCAGCACATAATTCAGATAAGGTTTTATTATTAATAATAACAATAACAATAATAACATGCATGTATTTTCTTTTTCAAAAGCAAAATCTGCTGTAGGAATGAAAACTGACTACTATGATGATGTCACCACCACTGAAGGACCAACAGGTCAGTGACTTTATTAACTGATCACAGAAATTCACTTAATTAAATATCTATTTAGCCTGTGAATTAGTTTCTGTTTATTCTCTTTCCTGTTAAATAATTTAGTAGAGCAACAAATCACACCAGAGAATTATGATGATGTAATCATTGCTGAACAGAGACCTCATGATACAGGTTATTTATTTAATTACTTTGACAGGTTTTGACACTATATATATAGATATATATATATATATATATATATATATATATATATATATAATATATATTAATATCACACCACATATGAACAGTTTCAAAATCCAAAATTTTGTCCATTAATGGATGCATTTATTTCTTCATTATTTTATTCTAGATGACTTCGCAGAGAACTATGATGATGTCGTCATCGTACGGCAGTTCTCCAATGATAAAAAAGGTGTGGGTTTCAAATTATACACTTCTAATTTAGAACAGGGTTGTTTTTTGTTTTGTTTTGTTTTTTTCTTTTTTTTCATTAAATTATAGTAGCATATAAATTATGAAGACTTTTTCCATGTAATTAATACTAGACACATTTATATCAGAGGGTGTTCAGGAGGAGTATGATGATGTGAAGAATGTCGGGGAAAATATGAGTGACATGTTTGGTATGTTATTGACACCTTTTTCACTGAATAATTTTGGTTTAGCCTTTTTAATAGCTTTATATTATACATTTTTCTTGTTCCATCAACTTCTGTTGTCACAATAGATCATTTAAATGGACTGAAAACATTGTGTTCATTATAATACTTTTTAAAGCATGTTGATATATGAATTTGCTCTTGTTTTCTAATAACAGACTATGATGATGTTGAGGAAGATCCAGGAAAACATGGAAGCGCTGTATAACTCAAACCACACACAACCAGTGGTGGAGCCAGGATTTTTTCATAGGGGTGGCCAGGCAGGGGCCAGCAACTAGTCTGGGGTGGCACATTATTTCAACATAAAATTGAGTCTGACTATAATGTAGGCTACTGGTCTGTGCTTACAACACAACTGAATACAGTTAATTTGTAGCCTACTGAGATAGTGAATTAGATCATGGAATACTGAGTGAATTTGACCTTTTTTTTTGTTTGTTTAATCATTCCTCACTTGCAGGCATATTTAAGGGGCTCACACTATAGCTAAATTTCAACTTGTTCAGTCAGTTCTGCTTCTCAAAACTCCCAAATACTTGTTCTCCATTGTTGCATCTCCATGGATGAGACATGCAGATAACTACATAGCCTACTGTAGTTCAAAGATTATTCAACCTTCATTGAATTTTATGTGTAATCAATGAACTTCAACAGTTCAGAGTTTGTCTGTTTCAAAAACTAACCAAAAAAGTAAACACTACTTCAAAATAAATAATTGCAACAGTTCTATCATACCTAAATTAAACTCAGTACAAAGAAAAAAAAGTTTTCTCTTTTGAATTCCCATTTGCTGATGCTGATGCTGATGCTGATGCGGAAGCGGAAGTCAACAGCACATAAATGCCAGAATGTAAAATTAATATTTTATGCATTTAAATGTGATACATTTTTGTTTGTACTTTATAAATTAATGCAAAATTAGCATCTAGTACAAATGCACAGTTCTCACATTTATTTATGCATTAAAAAATTACATATCAGTTTGCATTATATTGTGATCTCACATATTAGAATATTTTAGTCCAGAGATATGTGACGCGCATATAATATATATATATATATATATATATATATATATATATATACAACAAAAAAAAGTAGACAGAAACAGCAGTTGTGAGCGGGGCTCCGCCCTGCACACACCACCTCAAATCAAAGTTTTTAAGTGGTCTGAAAAGTGTTCATCCTATATACTCTGAAAAGATCATCCTATATACTGTATGTTTTACCTGCAGTCCAGCAATATTTTATGTTGCACTTTGTATTGAAATCTACTAATTCAGCTACAAAATGCAATGCTTTAAAAATGTTTGAATTTTTTTCAGATCATTCAGATCTTTTTTTCTTTACATTTCTATATCATCTTAGAAATTTTAGAGAACAAAAACACGACAATTTAACAATTTAGTTCTTTACTTTTAAGCCGCCACAACCACAGTCTTTAATATATCACAGCACCTTCAACTTATAAAAAATCCTTTTAAATGTAGACCCACTGCTGGTGGACTTTTATATTTTGCTAAATGTTGTTGGAAAACATTTTTTGGAAATAGGTTTACAAACAGCAGCTGTGAGCAACAGAAGGAGTTTCTGACTGTCAGAAATACATGACTTGCAACGTGAGCTGAAAACCTTCAGTGTTTATAACAGAGCTTTTTTTTCAAAATGGAGACCCGGTTTGTTTCATGTATTAGTTTTAGATTTGCTTCCAATTTAATTGTTGTTTTGAATTGATGTCTATGTTTTCTATTAAAGAGTTAAATCAGACTATTTGCATGGAAATATGATTTTGGGGGGAAACTGGGAAGGCTGAAGTATTTTAAGCAAAATCCAATGTTTTGTTGTTCACCAATTGTCCTTTATGTCTCTCTTTCTTAGCATATTAACAAGTGCTCCTCAGGTCAGGGTCATTGTCAGTGTTTGTCATCTCATCTGCAGGTGTCAGACTTTGTGTTTCCCACATTCACTCTCATGACACGTGGGTGACTTTGTCAACACTTTAAAGGGGACCTATTATGCAATATTTCCTTTTACATGGTGTTTGAACATAAATGTGTGTTGTGTGTTGGCAGTGTGTGTACACAACCATCCTATAATGATAAAAATCCCCCCCCCCCCCCAATAAATCATAAGCAGTGTCTCAGAACAAGTCGTTAGCAGATTCTGAAAGTGACGTCACTTTGTACAGGCCCTGACCACGAGTGTTGACGGACACTTCTGTATTAGACCCCACCTTTTATAAATTTTATTACTTGTTTTGTTTGTTTTGTTTAATGGAGATCTTGATTAATCAGACCAAGAGACTTTTAACTACAACTCTTCATTTTATTATACAAATTTGTCATTAAATGTCTACAAATGTATAAAACTGATCCGAGATCAGGTAAAAACCATACAGACACTATGGCCCGTAATGGTGAACTATTGACATTTTTCGAAACAGTTGTGATGTAAGAAAGCCTCATTTACTGAAATCACGTGACTTTGGCAGTTTAATAAACCACTGATTCGAAACAAATGATTCACAAAGGTTTCGAAGCCTCACAAAGCATGTTTCAAAAGCACCCATCACTGAACATAGCAGTCTTCATTTATTCCTTACATCAGAGCCGCTGAAGACACAGTGGATTGGATTTATTTTTGAAGGGAATGCGCCACAGATCTAAAATACACATGTGATTTCTGTCCCTGCTGTTTACATTCACCCACATAACAGACTCTGTTTATGTGAACTTTGTGTTTTTGACATAACCTGTGTGTATTTGGCAGTGTAAAGCGTTAGTTTACCCAAAAATGAAATTCCTGTCTTTAATTATTCACCCTCATTAAATGCATCTCGGAAACAAAAAGAAAAGAAAAAAAAAAAATGAAACAGTGATGATTCATTAAAGGTAGAAAAGCATATTCAACATATCTTAGAAATGTAGATTAAAAATGAAGTTGGTTGACAATATTCACACAACTGTGACAATTTCAATATTTTTTGATAAACTGCTTAAATATGATCATTAACACAATCTTGATTAACAGAATTACTGCTAACATTATAATTTCTAAACATTGTTTATTGTCATGATTTCCACAGTTCAGTGTTATGAATCAAAGTCAGGGTTAAATGTTTCTACACTTAACCATTTATTTCCTCTTTCTGAGGAATGTAGGAGAGTCTTCCAGTGACAAAACATGATAGTTACAATGTATTTCACAGATGAATTTCTGAACATTTGTTAAATATACTGTATGTTAGAAAACATTGTTGAAGGATGTTTGCATAAATGTTATTCAGTGGCTGTGAAGTTGTACATTTACACCAATAAAAAAGTCTAAAACTGTCCTAATAAGAACTCAATTGCATTACATTGTAGGATGCAATATACAAAATGTATATACTGAATATTGAAAGCCAGCAACAATTTTAAGAGAAAGATCTTTCTCATCCTTTGAGAGATCATAATACTCGTTCGTCTACTCCCAATTCCTGAATTGTTCTTAGTACAGTTAAAGACAAGAATGAACAAACTCTTTTAAGAAGTCATTATCTTGATTTTTCTGTTGTCTGTCTTTGATGTCATTGTATTTTAGAGAAATTTGTTATATGGAATTGATTTTCATATCTCGATTGTGATTTTCTAATGTTTTTTTATCATAAGAATTTTCTGTTAACTCAAAATTTTTAAGCAGAAAAAATAAACTTCAAACTTTGAAAACGTCTCGGTTATGTATATAACCTTAGTTCCCTGAATAGGGAACGAGACGCTGTGTAGTCGCTATGGGAAAGCCTCTGCGTGATTGCGTCATGAAGCACTAATGAAATCAGACCAATGGGGTGATGGAACGTCATAGGCGGGTGACGTCACTGACCAGGAACTATAAAGCCTACCCGAAAACACTCTCATTCAGCTTCTGAATCCTGAAGCAAGGCACTTACGGGCATGCCGGGAATATGGCAAGGCGACGCAGCGTCTCGTTCCCTATTCAGGGAACTAAGGTTATATACATAACCAAGACGTTCCCTTTCAAGGGAACTTGCGCTGTGTAGTCACTATGGGAACGACCATACCAACGTCGCCATATGAGCAAGTGACCGTTCGTGTGAAGCCGAGGCGCACAACTCACAGTAACACCTGAAGTGGAGCCGAGGTCTAGTTCATAAACCCCAAGAATGTGAGCGGTGAGGACCAGCCTGCCGCATCACCGACATTTTGCCATATTCCTCGTAGAGTGGGCTAACAGCCAAAGGTGAAGGCTGACCAGCCGACTCATAAGCCAGTGAGATGGCCTCGACCACTCACTTGCTCGTTCTCTGCTTGGATGCTAGGTACACTTTTTAGGTGACCCAAACAAAGATTTGTTTAAACTTAGTCCATATAGCATAGCTCTGTGGTAATAAGCATCCAGTGCTCAAACTGGGCACAGCAGATAAGCTTTTCCTGGTCCGACGTCATAATGTAGGAGGACAGAAGGCCTGCAGTACAATAGGTCTCACAGTATTAGTGAGGACCTACGCAAATTTTAGGCACGATGGAGATGCCGACAGGGGTTGAATGTCTCCAATTCGTTTGAGAGACGTAATAGCAAGGAGGAACACTGTAAAAGTGTGAGAAATTCTCTGGAATCTCTTCAATAGGCTCGAAGGGGGCCATAGAAAGGCCTTGAAACACAATGGCCAAAAACCCAAGTCGTACTCTCGTGCAAACTGCAGGTCTAAGCCTCAAAGTGCCACAGAGGAAACGAGTGATAATCGGGTGTCTCCCCAAAGATACCCCACTGAAAGGAGCATGGTAAGCAGCTAAGGCCGCCACGTACACTTTAAGCATGGAGGGGGATAACCCTGAAGAAAATCTTTCCTGCAGGAACTACAGTACTGCGCTAATCGGGCAGTTGACTGAATCCCACTGGTGATTTTCACACCAAAATGTGAAAAATCTCCAATTCAAGGCGTAGAGTTTCCTTGTGGAGGGAGCTCTGGATTGGAGAATGGTCTCAACAACCTCAGTTGAGAGACCGGAATCTATGAGAACCATACTCGGGCCAGCCAGAACAGTGCCACTAATAGCAGATGGGCTCCGTCCTGGCAAACTCTCTCCAAAACTCCCAGGAGCAGTGCAATCGGGGGAAATATGTACAGCGGTAGCCTCGGCCACGGCTGTACTATAGTGTCCAGCCCAAGAAGTGTTGGGTTTGACATTGAGAACCACAGTGGACATTGAGTCGTCTCTCCAGACGCAAACAGATCCACTTGGGCTTAGCCAAGTTCTCCATAAGAGAGCTTCACCACCTTGGGGTGAAGTCTCATTTCCCCGGGCCTCGGCCCCTGCCTCGACAGGATGTCTGCTCCCACATTCAGGTACCCTGGGATAAAACTGCTCTGAGGGAGACCAGTTTCCCTTGGGACCACAGGAGGATCTGATTCGCCAGCTTGTATAAGGGGCGTGACCTCAGATTCCCCTGAATATATATGACACCACTAATCTGTTGTCTGATCGAACTAACACATGATGGTCCCTGAGGTCTGGAAGGAAAGATTTCAGAACTAGAAATACCGCCATCATCTCCAGGCATTTTAATGTGCCATGAAAGATGATGGTCCTGCCACAGACCTCGAGTCGAGCGACCAATTATGATCGCCCCCCAGCCCGTAAGGGATGCATCTGTCGTTAGCGTGACGCGACGACTGAGAGCCCCCAGCACAGGTCCCTGGGACAGAAACCAAGGTTGCTTCCATATGACTGGAGCACGTAAGCATCGCCGCGTGACTCACTCTGATCATACGAAAAAGATTCTCCCTCGGTGAGAACCCCTTGGTTTTGAGCCACCACTGTAGTGGTCTCATGTTCAGCAGGCCAAAAAGTATCTGTGGCGACCAGGGCGGGCGAGAGCCGTGAGGGAACGGCGCGAGGCTGGTGGCGCGAGAGTTAACGAGCTACACCTGGGAGGCGCACCGGCCTTGAGTCTCTCACGGAGGAGCTCCGGGAGCATAAAAGGAGGAGCGACGACCGTGAAGGACGAGAGAGGACCAGGCCTGGATTTTACGTTATGTTTTATTGTGTTTGTGTGGACGGCAGACGTCCGCGAGGGTCTGCCGGCATTACTTTCATTTTGTATTTGTTTATTTTGGTATTAAAGTTTTGTTGAACGTTCGCCGGTTCCCGCCTCCTTCTTCCCATATTTACGAACTGTGTTACAGTATCATGTTGGACACTGCTGCCATAAGACCTAACAGTCTCTGAACTGTTTGACAGTGAGTGACTGGCCTAGCTTTATGTCTGAGACGGTAGTGAAAATTGATGTTATGCGAGCCGGAAATATACGGGCACGCATAATCACCGAATTCAATACCACGCCTAGATGAGTGGTTCTCTGAGCTGGAGAAAGCACACTTTTCTTTGCGTTTAGTCTCAACCCCAACCTTCTTATTTGAGCGAGAACAACATCTCAATGTTGAACTGCCATCTGCTCTGATTGAGCCAGAATAAACCAAAACTTCTGTATAGTTTAGAATGCGGATGGCCTGCATACGCAAGGGCGTCAGAGCAGCGTCTACACATTTGGTGAAGGTGGGGGGTGACAGTGCTAGGCCGAAAAGAAGAACCCGATATTGGAATGCTTCGTCCCCGAAAGCAAACCTTGGGAACTTCCTGTGTTGCGGAAGGATTAATACATGGGAGTATGCGTCTTTTAGATCTATCATAACAAACCAGTCCTCGCACCTGATTTGTGACACAATATATCTTATTGTCAGCATTGCTAACTTGTGTCTATAGTTGATGCAGATCTAAAATCAGACACAACTCCCACATTTTTCCTTGGCACAATGAGATAACGGCTGTAAAAACCCCTGACTCCCTGCCGGGAGGAGGATCCCTTCTAAAGCCTCCTTTCGCAGAAAAGTCACTACCTCTTGTGCCATCACCAGAGCCTGCTCGGAACCACCAATGTGCAGGACCCATTGTAGATATAAATGATAGAGTTCACTCTGTCAGGAAATCTACTGAGGATACCAGCCTCTCGAGGCTGGCCTCTGGTAACATATATGTAGCCAGCACAGTGCCCTGAAGCGGAACCCCGGCAGGGAACAACTGGCTTGGCTGCAGTAGAGGGCGCGCACCACCCTCGGGTGACACGCAGGGAACCACTGCATCCCGGCATTGCGGCGGGATTGGCAGAGCGCCCCCCTGAGGGCACCGAAGACAGACGGGCACCGTTAAGAGAGGTGAACGCCATTTGACTTTTTTTTTTTTTTTTTTTTTAGGGAACCAGCCTCTCAAGACTGGCTCCTGATAAGTTTTGGGCAGCCAGCACAATGCCCTGAATCGGAGCACCGGCAGGGAACAACTGACTGGCTGCCACGAAGAGCACGAGCCACCCTTGAGTGACTTGCGGGGAACTACTGCGCCCTGGCGGAGTGCCGCTTGAGGCCACAAAAAAGGCAGATGGGCACCGTATTATGAGGTGAGCGCCATCTGACTGTTTGGAGAGAAAAAACTACTCAGGGAACCAGCCTCTCGAGGCTGGGCCCTAATGTATTTTGTGCAGCCAGCACAATGCCCTGAATCGGTGCACCGGCAGGGAACGACTGGCTTGGCTGCCACAGAGAGCGCGAGCCACCCTCGAGTGACTCGCGGGGAATTACTGCGCCCCGGCGTTGCCCTGGCGAAGCTCTCAGCAGCAATGACAGTCCTCAGATCTGTCTTGCTTTTTCAAGGACTTCGTCTGCGAGCGTTGCCCCTCCTCCCAACTCCTCAGAGGGGGAGTACGGGTAGCAACGCTCTGTCTGGTGTTGTCTGTGTAAGAAGTTCATACCCGGCCTCAGCTGCCCGCCCAGCAGCCACCAAACCGTGATTTCTTATACCCACACCTCACCTGCTGTGAAATATATGGTATGAGAAAAGGCTTATTCTACGACCCCGACACCTCAGTGTGGAGGTCGGGAAAAACAGACTCCTCACTAACAAGAAAACTGAAGTGGCGAGTCTTCAGCTTTCCACACTAATAACATCCAACTCCTCAGAACTGGATGTCATCAGTGCAGCTGTCCCAACTGGAGTGGAAACCACAGCGCGTGTTTCCTAACTCCGAAAGAGACATTAAATCCAACAGGTGAGGGCAGAGATAAGGCAGTGCCCGACTCAAAAAACCCTCTGTTAGATTAATTTTGTGAACCCCTCGGCATCAAGCACCAGTCTGCCTCGGCAGAAGCGGAACCCAAGCCTCGAGGAACGCGAGCCGAGCCCCCCTCCTCAAAGAGGGCTCAGCGGGAGTGCAGCTTATGAAGAAAATCACAATGCTCACAAGCAGCTTCCTCAAAAGCTGCCTGGGCATGCTGCACTTCCAAACAAACAACACATCTGGTGTGTATCTATATTCCCAAAATGCATGGAAAAACACACTTACTGAAAATGCTGTTTGCTCGCCATAATATAATGTTGGTAGACAGACAACAATAAATAGGCCAAACGATTTCACTGTAGCGCTTGCTGAAGGCACAGAAGCTGAATGAGAGTGTTTTCGGGTAGGCTTTATAGTTCCTGGTCAGTGACGTCACCCACCTATGACGTTCCGTCACCCCATTGGTCTGATTTCATTAGTGCTTCATGACACAATCACACAGAGGCGTTCCCATAGCGACTACGCAGCGCAAGTTCCCTTGAAAGGGAACTTTGAACGTCTAAAGTCAGCATAACAAAATATATCTTGGAAAATAAATATGCAGTTCTAGACATTTGGCTATTGATTATTCATGCTGGTTTGTATTTAAAAGTGTTGTAGATTTGGAGATGATGCTTTGATTTATATAGACCTTGATAATGACAGTTCAGAGCATTGATCCAGAGCATTTCAGTTCTGTGATTTCAGTTGTTTACAGTCTTTTACTGCTATCTTGTGGATACAGATGAGGTGCAGTAATATACATACAAGTACAAGTACATACAAGTAATACATACAATTTCGGTATTATAAACCTTTTGGCTTGCTTAGTTGGGGACACTTAATATTCAGTAATATTATTGATTTGACTGCACTGACACTATCAGACTGAACTGAGCTGGATGATGACATCACTGTTTTCTGCTTTATTGCTGAATTGAACTCATTCCATAATTGATGAACTTTACACAGTTATTGAACCGAACTGAATCAACACTGAACTGTTGTCTTTCTAGAGCTAATTTACAGTAGAACTGAATTCTGTTTGCATCATTGAATCATTATTTTCCTGTTTATCACGGTAATGCTTTGAAACAATCTGTATTGTATAAATTGCTATAAATAAAGGTGACTTGACTTCACTTTACCTGTGGGTAATCTTAAATCTCATGGCTCGCATGTTACTTTCAAAACTTGTATGATCATTAGACTATGACTTGTATTGACATTATTAATATTTACATTATTATGACTTGTATTGACCATTATGATTCTATTTCTTGAATCACTTAATTGACACATGAAATTAATTTCACTATTGTAATGTGTGAAATACCACTGATGTTATCAAAGCTACATTTTCTGTCATTGTAAATATCTGTCGAGGTTCATTTATTTCTTCAAATATACTGTGTTAGCTTGTGGAAGTATGAATGTGCAAAACAAGGTGCTTTAGCAGAGATGTAGTTCACGGGTTCTCTCTGCTGGTCACAAGGTGAACAACATGCTCATCTTCACTGATAATTATAGTTTTTGTGGGCCACCTGAAAGAAACCACTTTTGTGCATTTAGGTAAATTTCACATTGGTTACCGTAATTATTTTGAGACGTAGATAAAATGTTTTACAATTTTTTTCTGCCTGTTATTAGTGTAATAAGGGCATAATTGTGTGCTGTGCTCTTTGTAAAAAATACTTAAATGACCTTTAAAAAGAGTATTTATTTTACAAAGTTGAGTTTATTACATGTTAATATCAATGCTAACATATGTATACACTAATAGACAGTGTTTAGGACATTTACAGTTAGTTATCAGTGCTTTTATCTCTTCTCTGCAGGTGTTGGGCTTTGATGCTGTAAATAAACTGGAGAGTTTCCTGTCTCCTGTAAGTCAAGTGTGTGTGTGTGTGTGTGTGTGTGTGTGTGTGTCTTGCTGGGTAGGGAGGAGGAGTTCATCAGCGCTGACAGTTGGATATATTTATGGAGAAAATCAAAAAAGCCTCGTCTGATTTGTCACTGAAGTTGTTTGATGATTTCCTCTGTTGTGTCTAATAAGGTAACAGCGAGTGTGATTGGAGGGTGTTGGACCTCTTTCTCTCTCATTAAGGGGTGTGAGAGGATGCCTGTACTTCTGTATCATCAGTGCGGAGAAGCTTGAACTGGATGTTGAATTAATCAAGCAGAGAAAGATGGAGAGATGCCTGACACTCATTTTACTGTCTTTAGCTGTAAAACTCATCACAGCTGGTAAGTACACATGAAATTAAAGAGATTGTTATTTTTTAGAAATGAAGGGATCAGACAGTTATTTAAGCACTTAAAATTAAACTATACTGTAATGTGTGTGTGTGTGTGTGTGTGTGTGTTTTAGATGCCCATGTAAACACATAGTTACAGTATTTTGAATGTGTTGTGTGTTTAACAGGCAATTTCTCTCTCTCTCTCTCTCTCTCTCTCTCTCTCTCCCATTTATAAAGAGCTATAAATATTTTTTACATGATGGGCTTATTATTATTCATTATAATATATCATTAACACAATAATGTTAATATTTGCTGTTTAAGGAAACTGCAAAATGCAATTCATTAATATTATTTGTTTTTTTAGTTTTTTTATTTTGTTTTGTGATCACAATTAAATTCTTCAAGTGATATCAACATTGTTAATGTTCTCAATTTTCTGTTAAAATCATGCATTGAACACATTTTCTCAGGTTTCAAATGATTTAATTATCATGTTTCAAACATCATTCTATAATCATGCAGATATTTCAATCCCTCAAGCTGGGTGGCAGTAAAACTGATCATAAATTTGTTCTGATTTGATAAACATTCATTTGGAAATTTTAGTGACAGACAAGTTAGCTCTCATTAACACAATAAATAAATAAATAAATAAATAAATAAATTGTACATTCACAATCCAGCAGCATAAATGCTATATTATGTTATGTCAAGATTACAATAAAATGAATCATGTGATCATGACAAACAAGACAATATCAAGAGCTCATCTGCAGAAGAACTAGGGGGAAAGAAATATGCAAGGAATACACCGGGTTTAATAAGCTCATTAGATGTCATTGTGATATAACTTGGTTTACCAAAAAAAAAAAAAAAAAAATCTGGTTTACAGTGAGACATTTACAATGGAATGAGGCCAGTCTGTAAACTTTAAAATACTCACTCTCTAAATGATATAGATGTGTGTTAACATGATTTTAGTGTGGAAAAAAACAACAACAATGCTTACTAACCTTTTCTGTGCAGAGTTATATCCAGTTTTACAACTTTGTTTCCATGACATTGTAATGGTTTAAACCCTGTAATAATGTTTTAAACGATTTACTTTAAACCCTCGTTTTTGATAAAAAAGGAGGGAGCCAGCATGAATATTTTTTTTTGTGTTATTTTGTGTAATTTGTGTTATTCAGTCCCATGTTGCCACTTGTCCAACTTTGTAATGCTATAAATTAAACTCTCATCCCTTCATCTCTCTCATTATCACTGCTTAATATTTAGACAGTGTGAATGTGAGGTTGGTTGGTGGTCACAGTCGCTGTGCTGGTACAGTGGAGGTTCTTCATAGAGGTCAGTGGGGAACAGTGTGTGATGATGACTGGGATTTGGCTGATGCTGCAGTGGTGTGTAGAGAGCTGGACTGTGGAGAACCTGTAGATGCTCTGGGTGATGCTCACTTTGGACCAGGATCAGGACCAATCTGGATGAGTTTTGTCACATGTATTGGATCAGAGTCTACACTGAAGAACTGTGGGTCAGGAGGATGGGGTATAAGCACCTGTAATCATATTAAAGATGCTGGAGTCATCTGCTCAGGTAAAATATTTTGCATATTCAAACTCATATCTTTGATTTTTTGTGCTTCCATATTGGCTTCTAATTGAAGTTTATTTTAAAATGTTGACTTCAATTAACAATTACAGTCGCACGTCTGTAGGTAATGGATAGGTGCGTTAGAGAGTTGACTTAAAAAAATAAATAGATATTTATTTTTTTGTGTGTTTTTATTCTTTCATTTCAAGACTAAAAATAAAATAGCTTTCATGTACGTTTTGATCATGTTATCTTATGTAGAAGTCAGGCTGGTTGGAGGTTCTCGCTGCTCTGGGAGGTTAGAGATACTTGATGATCAGACGTGGGTTTCAGTGTGTGCTGCTGCCTTTGACCAGCAGGATGCAGAGGTTGTGTGTAGAGAGCTGGACTGTGGGGCTCCTGTACAGGTGCTGGGAGAAGATGCTTTTGGAAAAGGAGACGCTCAGATGTGGACACAAGAGATTCAGTGCAGAGGAAATGAGTCTCAGATTCACCTCTGTCCAACATCACCATCACATGAAAACAACTGTTCACAAGAACACAACATTGGTTTGCTATGTACTGGTAAGAGTTCAAAGTGTAACCCTTATTTTCTGCTGTTAACACTCCAGTCTCTTTGGCGTGGATAACATAAATAAAACATGGGTTACAACGGTGATAATTCACGTTCAGCTGCCTAACTCACACTCGTACAACTCGCTCTTCTCTTCTCTTCTTTCTCTTCTCTTTCTTTCTTCTCTTCTCTTCTCTTCTCTCTTCTTTCTCTTCTCTTCTCTTCTCTTCTCTTCTTCTCTTCTCTTCTCTTCTCTTCTCTTCTCTTCTCTTCTTCTCAGGCGCGCTCCCTTAAAGGGGCCGAGGCACAAAATAACTTTACAACTAATATATATATAACTCTGCATAAGACACATGAAAAAACATGAAAACATTACTAAATCAATTATTAGTGTCTTCACAGCCACATCAAAATTCCTTTTTCTTTCTTTTCCCTTTTTAAATAAAACCATGAATTAACAAACTAAAATAAATAATGAATTAAACTGAAACTAAAAAAAAATAATGAATTTAAGGTTACAAAAGTACAACAAAACACATTTCATTTCATTATAACTTTTTAAATTTACAGTAGCTTTTTTTCTTACATTCACAGACATAATAAATGTGAGGTTGGTTGGTGGTCACAGTCGCTGTTCTGGTAGAGTGGAGGTTCATCATAGAGGTCAGTGGGGAACAGTGTGTGGTGCTGGTTGGGATTTGGCTGATGCTGCAGTGGTGTGTAGAGAGCTGGACTGTGGAGAACCTGTAGATGCTCTGAGTGATGCTCATTTTGGACTGGAATCAAAACTGTTTTGGATGAAAAATGCAATGTGTACTGGTTCAGAGTCTACACTTAAGAAATGTGGATTCATACAATCAACTGATCTTGATGTGTGTCTTGACAAGAGAGCTCAAGTCATTTGTTCAGGTAAGCTAAAATTCCTGTTTTAATGTACAAAACAATTACACCAAAAGCAGTCATAATTAATTTTTTATCACTATTTTCAACCCTTTTTGACCACATGAACTGTTAAGTTCAGACTGTAATAATCAGGGACGTTTTTTAAAATAAACTTTAGAAGCTTGTTTCTAACTCTACATTTTAATGTAATGCTCTAAAAGGATTCATTCATAGATACTGTTGACATGAAAATGTGGGCAGATTTTTACAGTAACAACTATACACTGTTTTCTATATGAGCCATTTTTGTATCTTACTTTCAAGGCCTTTTTGGACTGGGAAAAACTTTTGCTGATGTACTGTATTATTATATATTATTATATAAGAGATGGACTCATTTTTGAAGTTCTGTAACTTTAAATTTGGTTCTTTCCTGTGTTGTTCTTTCAGAAGTCAGGCTGGTTGGAGGTTCTCGTTGCTCTGGGAGGTTAGAGATACTTGATGGTCAGTCGTGGGTTTCAGTGTGTGCTGATGCCTTTGACCAGCAGGATGCAGAGGTTGTGTGTAGAGAGCTGGACTGTGGGGCTCCTGTACAGGTGCTGGGAGAAGATGCTTTTGGAAAAGGAGACGCTCAGATGTGGACACAAGAGATTCAGTGCAGAGGAGATGAGTCTCAGCTACACTTCTGTCCAACATCACATGAAAGCAACTGTTCACATGAGTACATCATTGGTTTGCTGTGTACTGGTAAGAGTTCAAAATGCAACAGAACAGTTTTATTTAATTTTGTTGTAACATATTTCTACTCACTTTTTTTTCTGTGCAACATCATCATCACATAAAATCACCTGTTCATATAAAAATGATGTTGGCTTTGTGTGTGCAGGTTTGAGCATTTTTTTTTTTTAATAAACTGAATTCAAGTTTAATGTTCCCAAAATCTAATAGTTCATTTTATCATAGGTTTTTTTTTTTCTCTTTGTGTACTTTTCCCCCCTCATTCTTTCCATTTGTCCATGTCATTATGTAACGTTGACTGGACTGTTTTCTGCGTTGTGTTATGAAGAACTGGACAGCAAGGGCAGTTTCGCTGCTCTTTTACTCATCTGATATACAAAATCAAATAAACAGCCTCTTAGTGTGAGAATCGCTCTCATTTTCTCTCTTCCGTACATTAACAATGCAAAGAGGAAATAAATCACATTAAACAAGAAAATAATGTAACAGAAAACATACCTGACACACAAAAACAGAAAAGCAGCCTCTTTAAGTGACTTATCCTTATCGTAGTCTCTAAAACTTATGATGTACACTTGTCACCATGTGCTCATTTCCATATATTAGACATAAATATAAATCAAACAGGGTGAATTGACAAAAATAACCACAAAGATAGGTAAAATAATATTATACACATAAATTAGAGTGAACTCGCCTCTTTCGTGTATTTACAATGCCAAGAGGAAGAGGAGGGGACAAAACAGGAAATTATGTTGGCTTATGATGACATCACCACAAATAAAGGAGAAAACACTCATATCAATCAGGCATCTATATCAGGTGTATGTAAATGAACAATTTTATCTGAATTCTAATAAACCATATATGTATTTTACAGGAAACTTTCTGTACCTGTTACATTTACTCCCTCTTTATTCATTATATAGACAACATGAGAGTAAGGCTGGTTGGTGGTCCCAGTCGCTGTTCTGGTAGAGTGGAGGTTCTTCATAGAGGTCAGTGGGGAACAGTGTGTGGTGTTGCCTGGGATATGGCTGATGCTGCAGTGGTGTGTAGAGAGCTGGACTGTGGAGAACCTGTAGATGCTGTGGGAGGTGCTCATTTTGGACCAGGATCAGGACCAATCTGGACAAATCGCAGTTTATGTTCTGGATCAGAATCTACACTGAAGAACTGTGGATCAATAAATTGGGGTTTTTATGACTGTGATCATACAAAAGATGCTGGAGTCATCTCTGCTCAGGTAAACTGCTCTAAACCCTGACCTGTTTTTATATCACTGATAATCCACCTGCTTCAAAGGGATATTTCACCAAAAAATGAAAGTTCAGGCATTGTTTACTTATGACTTTGTACTGCAGAGCACAAAATGTATTTTTATTATTATTATTATTATTATTATATTAATTATTATTATTATTATTTTACTTTCGTTATATATTAAAACGAGTGCCATATATTCTGTAAAATTCCCCTTTTATGTTCCATGAAAGAAAGTCAGATGAGTTTGGATTGACATGAGATTAAGTAATTTTGATTATTTGACGTTAATAAGTGGTGCTTTGTTGTAGAGCAATAAAGACAAGAATAACACATTTAAATAACAAACAAAATTAAAACGTTTGTTATCTCTTGCTGCTTCAGGTGTCAGGCTTATTGGAAACTCCAGTTGCTCTGGGAGGTTAGAGATACTTGATGATCAGAAGTGGAAGTCAGTGTGTGCTGCTGCCTTTGACCAGCAGGATGCAGAGGTTGTGTGTAGAGAGCTGGACTGTGGGGGCTCCTGTACAGGTGCTGGGAGAAGATGCTTTTGGAAAAGGAGACGCTCAGATGTGGACACAAGAGATTCAGTGCAGAGGAAATGAGTCTCAGATTCACCTCTGTCCAACATCCTTACACAAAAACAGCTGTTCACATGATAATTACCAGGGGCTGTTCTGTGCTGGTGAGTTAAAAGAATATGAGAGTAATATCATACCTTTCATGCGTCTCCCTTTTACTCATAGTCAGCTCCCTAGTTCAGTAGTCAGAACACTGACCAGGGCACCAGCCATTTTAATCACAAAATCCTTTGAAAGTCCCACAGTGCACTCCAAAAATGAGATGCTCACTATGTTCCCTTAATGGAAATTCTGAACTACAAAACAAATCGCACGAACCAACACAATATCAACACAATATTATCATGACATGCGATAGAAGATTTGAAAAGACAAACCATTATTTAATATGTCAGCATAAACATCAGTAGATAGGTAGTGAACGGTCTAGTTAATATTTATAATTAAAGTTTGGCTAAAGAGTTGCTAAGATATATAACAACAAACAAAGTATATTTCATAACATACATTAAACAGCATAAAAATGTCAGAAAGTAATCAGTCCTGTGTGTTGTTGATGAATGCCAGTAGAGACATTTTACGACATAAGCACCAAGTCATGTCACCAGAAATTGAGTAATCGGTGTCCAAATGTGTCGTGAGCCAGTGTGCTTCAGTGTCAATTTGTGTACACAATATACTGATACATGAACTAGTGTGCTTATGGAGATACAGCCATAGTCTCTGTCTGTATTTTTCTGTCACTTAGATAAAAAGAATGTGAGGTTGGTTGGTGCTAACAGTCTCTGTGCTGGTAGAGTGGAGGTTCATCATAGAGGTCAGTGGGGAACAGTGTGTCATTATGCCTGGGATATGATTGAAGCTGCAGTGGTGTGTAGAGAGCTGGACTGTGGAGAACCTGTAGATGCTCTGGGTGATGCTCACTTTGGACCAGGATCAGGACCAATCTGGATGTATATTGTGTTATGTACTGGATCAGAGTCTACACTAAAGAATTGTGGGTCAGCAGGATGGGGCTTACATGGGTGTAATCACAATTATGATGCTGGTGTCATCTGTTCGGGTGAGTAATTTAACTGATTGCCCATGAATTTGTTATGACATAAATAATATTTTGTTTGGAAAACTGTAAATATTTGTATGGTTATTTTATTTAACTAGAAAGCATTTGTTTTTGTCAACTGTGCTCTGTCATTCCTGTAATATGAACAGGTCATAAAGCTTCCAGACCTTGTTAATGGACCTCACTTCTGCTCTGGGAGGTTAGAGATACTTGATGATCAGACATGGGTTTCAGTGTGTGCTGCTGCCTTTGACCAGCAGGATGCAGAGGTTGTGTGTAGAGAGCTGGACTGTGGGGCTCCTGTACAGGTGCTGGGAGAAGATGCTTTTGGCAAAGGAGACACTCAGATGTGGACACAAGAGATTCAGTGCAGAGGAAATGAGTCTCAGATTTCATTCTGTTCAATATCATCGTCACAGAAACCCCACTGCACCAGTGACGATAATGTGGGACTGATCTGTTCAGGTAATTTATACATTTTTAGTGTCTTTTCAATTGCATTTGATACAGTATGTGCATGTCTTCTCTGTCATTCTTCTTTATTCAGGTTACACAGACGCCAAACTGAGGAACAGTTCAGACTCTTGTTCTGGAAGAGTGGAGCTTCGGTTCCTCAATGATTGGGGGCACAGTGTGTGATGCATGCTGGGATATGAGAGCTGCCAGTGTCCTCTGTAGACAGCTGAATTGTGGGATTGCTGTGTCTGTTGTGGGATCAGACTGCTTTGGAGAGGGAAGTGGTGAAATCTGGGCTGATGTGTTTGATTGTGACGGGAATGAAACAAAACTCTCAGAATGTTCCATCTCTTCATGGAGTCGAGCTGAATGTTCTCATAGACGAGATGTTGGAGTCATCTGCTCTGGTAAACTTATTTGACACTGAGAGCATTATGCTACCGGAAAAACTCTCTTTAATTTAAAAAGAATTAAACTACATTTAATTAAAAACACTATTTCCTTATGCTGTAACAATTCTTATTTTAGTATAACATAAGATCTTCTCCTCAGGCTCCTCTCTGGCTGTTCATGATGGTCTGGTACGGTTGTCTGGAGAGAGACAGTGTGAGGGGGAGGTGGAAGTTTCCATCCATCAGGTCTGGAGGAGAGTTCTGCTGGACTCCTGGAGTCTCACTGAATCCTCTGTGGTCTGCAGACAGCTGGGCTGTGGCTCTGTGTGCTGAACTTCTCCGGCTCCTCTTCATCCAGTCCTGAACACAGTCATGAGTGTGTGACGGGCTTCCAGTGCTCTGGGAGTGAAGCTCATCTGGGGAACTGCAGCTCTCCACAAACTCTCAACTGCAGCTCCACACAACAGCTGTCAATCACCTGCCTTGGTGAGAAGAGCAACATCTGGGCAGATTCTTCAGTTGTTAGTGATCACTAATGTGTTTCTCTTTCTCTGAATATCAGGTCGTGGGTCCATCAGGCTGGTGGGTTCTGGGGGAGACTGTGCAGGGAGGCTGGAGGTTTTTCACAGCGGCTCATGGGGGACAGTGTGTGATGACTCCTGGGATATTAAAGATGCCCATGTGGTGTGCAGACAGCTGCAGTGTGGAGTGGCCCTCAGTAACCAGCAGGTACCAGCCTGGTTTGGTCCTGGTTCTGGACCCATATGGCTGGATGAGGTGGAGTGTGAGGGGAATGAGACGTCCCTGTGGAGCTGCTCTTCTCCAGGCTGGGGAAAACATGACTGTCAACACAAGGAGGATGTAGGAGTCGTGTGTTCAGGTAAATAGTACTTAGGTGTGAAAAATTGTTAATCAGTAATATCTAAATTTCTTCTTTAAAATATTTTTAATCTTTTTGGATTATTTTAGTCATTAATATATATGTAACATACAGTGGTTGAAATGAGAGTACATTTAGCATTCATGTTTCCATCTAGAGTTTAAAGAGATCCGGTTAACTGAGGGCTGTGAAGGGAATGTGGAGGTTTTCTACAATGGATCCTGGGGTAATGTGTGCTGGAACAAGATGGACAGAGACACAGCGAGTCTGATCTGTCAAGAGCTGAACTGTGGAAGATCTGGTGTTTTGTCTGCTTCTACACCAAGAGTGAAATCAGCTCGTAACTGGCTGGATGAAGTGAAATGTCGACCACACGATTAAATCTGTGGCAGTGTCCATCTTTACCCTGGGGACAGAATGACTGTGGTGAAGATGAAGTGGCCAAAATCACCTGTTTGGGTAAGACTGATGTATTTTCCATCTCTAAAAATACAACAGTAATAAATAACAGTACAAACAAAATATATAGATAATATAATTAGGGCTGTTAAATTTAACGTTAACTCATGCATTTTTTTTTTCTTTTCTTTTTTTTCAGATTGACATGTTGAAAATATTTAATGCAGCATAAATTTTTTTTACCATCTTTTAGCTAGCGTTACGTTATATGATCGCGCTCTTATTCATGCAAATGCTTTTAAACCATTCAAGCTTGACAAAATAGATGCGGTACTGGCATGCTGTCTGTGAATCTCCTGTCTGTATGACACACACAACTCACGCGCACAGAAATCCACTTCAGGCCGTGTTGAGTTCTCTTTTGCACTTGAATGAACAAAAACACACAAAATTATGCCAAAATGTCTAATAAACCTGCTGCTGTCGGTCATTAATGTTAATCAAAGAACTGCTCTTGACTGAATAACTTTTATAGCTTTAATAAGGGTTAATCTATATTTCATTTATAATTTATGCAGTGAAGAATGTGACGTTTTTGATAACTTTACTCAATTTCTCTATATTTCCTACCTGTTAGATCAAAATATAAAATCTACCATCTTTATGTTGTTTCTACATGGATATGAAATGTGAAATTATTAAAATATAAAAATATATATTAAAAACTTTAATGTTAGGTGCAATTAATCACAAATAATTACTTTTTTTTTTTTTTAAACTAATTATAATATTGAATTATCTTGTGATTATAGAACAGGACAGTCACGAGTCCTCTAGAAGCTCTTTGTCATGCTCCACATCTCCACATCAGAGACAGTGTTCAGGTAAATTCATTTGATGTAGAAGAACATAAAAATCATAACAGCCATTTGTGATGAATGCTTGTAATTTTGTTGTGGAGAACTAAGAGGATTTAATCTCACACACCACTGTAAGTGTCTCTGTTCTGACAGAACTCTGTTGGCCAATAATGTGTTTATTTGTCTGTGGATTTTAGATCATGTTCCTCTCAGACTAAGTGGAGGGGAGGGCCGGTGCTCTGGGAGGCTGGAGGTGTATCATAACGCTGTGTGGGGCTCAGTCTGTGATGATCTGTGGGACATCAACGATGCTCAGGTGGTCTGCAGACAGCTGGGTTGTGGAGCAGCACTGAGGGCTGATGGGAATTCAGTCTTTGGTGCTGGTGAAGGTGTTGTGTGGCTGAACAGAGTCGAGTGCAGAGGGAATGAGATTCACCTGTGGGACTGTCCTCTCTCCCTGAAGAACCACACTGACTGCTCCAACAAAGATCACGCTGGACTCACCTGTGCAGGTCACAGCAAAACACTGATAAAATTTTATTAGTTCATTGCTAATAATATTTGTGTATTAGCATGATATTGAATATGTTTGTGTCTGTTTTTCCAGATTTGTCAGTGTCCTCTACTCCTGCCACAACAACATCATCTTCTCCTCCAGTTTCTCAGACAGTGAGCTCAACATCAGTCTCTCGTTCACAAACTCCTCCGTCTCTCTCTGTGCTTGTGATTGTACTGGGAGTTGTGCTCTTCCTGCTCTTAGTGCCACTGCTTATACTGATTCAGCAGAACAGAGTGATGAGGAGAGGTAGGAGAGATCCAGAGACTGTCATATTGTGTCTTATTCAGTGTGTGATCAGTCATGTGTTGTGAACTGACAGCAGGTTTGTCTCTCTACACTCACAGCTCTCTCTAAGAGGAGACACAGGAGCACGACTGAGGCCGTTTATGAGGAGATTCATCACAGACCCACTAACAGACACAGTCTCTTCACTCAGAGGGGTGAGTACATGTCATAGTGTCTGATTTGTGAAGATCAACAGGGTAATCAGTTTATTCAGAGGGTGAGTGGAGTAAATCACATTAATTCGTGGGACTTTGTTTGAGTCATTTGTAATGATATAGGTTTAGTGCTATATGATCCAAATGATATGGGGATTTTGGCTGATTTGTGATTGGCAACATGTCTGATGGTTTTACTCCATAACAGGAAGTGTCGTTTCTGAAGAACAGCATTCTGGGTATGAAGATGCTGATAAGCTTCTTTCAGGTTAGAGGACTGAAATAGAATTATTTTACCTACTACATACAGAAAAGTATCTGTGTTAAATGATTAAAAACATGTTATTTTAGAAGAGTATAAATTATATAAAACATTCAGCACATAATTCAGATAAGGTTTTATTATTAATAATAACAATAACAATAATAATATGCATGTATTTTCTTTTTCAAAAGCAAAATCTGCTGTAGGAATGAAAACTGACTACTATGATGATGTCACCACCACTGAAGGACCAACAGGTCAGTGACTTTATTAAATGGTCACAGAAATTCACTTAATAGAAATTCACTTAATGGCCTGTGAATTAGTTTCTCTTTATTCTCTTTTCCTGTTAAATAATTTAGTAGAGCAACAAAACACACCAGAGAATGTGATCAATGCTGAACGGAGACATCATGCTACAGGTTTATTTATTTTAATTACTTCTACAGGTTTTGACACTATATATATGTGTGTGTGTATATATATATATATATATATATATATACACACACACACATATGTACAGTTTCAAAATCCAAAATTTTGTCCATTAATGGATGCATTTATTTCTTCATTATTTTATTCTAGATGACTTCGCAGAGAACTATGATGATGTCGTCATCGTACGGCAGTTCTCCAATGATAAAAAAGGTGTGGGTTTCAAATTATACACTTCTAATTTAGAACAGGGTTGTTTTTTGTTTTGTTTTGTTTTTTTCTTATTTTTCATTAAATTATAGTAGCATATAAATTATGAAGACTTTTTCCATGTAATTAATACTAGACACATTTATATCAGAGGGTGTTCAGGAGGAGTATGATGATGTGAAGAATGTCGGGGAAAATATGAGTGACATGTTTGGTATGTTATTGACACCTTTTTCACTGAATAATTTTGGTTTAGCCTTTTTAATAGCTTTATATTATCAATTTATCTTGTTCTATCAACTTCTGTTGTCACAATAGATCATTTAAATGGACTGAAAACATTGTGTTCATTATAACACTTTTTAAAGCATGTTGATACATGAATTTGCTCTTGTTTTCTAATAACAGACTATGATGATGTGGAGGAAGATCCAGGAAAACATGGAAGCGCTGTATAACTCAAACCACACACACCCAGTGGTGGAGCCAGGATTTTTTCATAGGGGTGGCCAGGCAGGGGCCAGCAACTAGTCTGGGGTGGCACATTATTTCAACATAAAATTGAGTCTGACTATAATGTAGGCTACTGGACTGTGCTTACAACACAACTGAATACAGTTAATTTGTAGCCTACTGAGATAGTGAATTAGATCATGGAATACTGAGTGAATTTGACCTTTTTTTTTGTTTGTTTAATCATTCCTCACTTGCAGGCATATTAAGGGGCTCACACTATAGCTAAATTTCAACTTGTTCAGTCAGTTCTGGTTCTCAAAACTCCCAAATACTTGTTCTCCATTGTTGCATCTCCATGGATGAGACATGCAGATAACTACATAGCCTACTGTAGTTCAAAGATTATTCAACCTTCATTGAATTTTATGTGTAATCAATGAACTTCAACAGTTCAGAGTTTGTCTGTTTCAAAAACCTAACCAAAAAGTAAACACTACTTCAAAATAAATAATTGCAACAGTTCTATCATACCTAAATTAAACTCAGTACAAAGAAAAAAAAGTTTTCTCTTTTGAATTCCCATTTGCTGATGCTGATGCGGAAGCGGAAGTCAACAGCACATAAATGCCAGAATGTAAAATTAAGTATTTTATGCATTTAAATGTGATACATTTTTGTTTGTACTTTATAAATTAACGCAAAATTAGCATCTAGTACAAATGCACAGTTCTCACATTTATTTATGCATTAAAAAATTACATATCAGTTGCATTATATTGTGATCTCACATATTAGAATATTTTAGTCCAGAGATATGTGACGCATATATATATATATATATATATATATATATATACACAACAAAAAAAGTAGACAGAAACAGCAGTTGTGAGCAGGGTGGCCAAAGGGGTGACCCCTGGCTCCGACCCTGCACACACCGCCTTAAATCAAAGTTTTTAAGTGGTCTGAAAAGTGTTAAGATCATCCTATATACTGTATGTTTTACCTGCAGTCCAGCAATGTTTTATGTTGCACTTTGTATTGAAATCTTCTAATTCAGCTACAAAATGCATTGCTTTAAAAACGTTTGAATTTTTTTCAGATGTTTTTGCAGATCATGCTTTTTTTTCTTATTTTTCTTTACATTTTTATCATATCGCCTTTTAGAGAACAAAAAACGACAATTTAACAATTTAGTTCTTTACTTTTAAGTCGCCACAACCACAGTCTTTAATATATTACAGCATCTTCAACTTATAAAAAAATGTAGACCCACTGCTGGTTGTTACAGTAGACTGAGGACAGACACAGATGTAACGTAACACAGTAGCTTTATTTGACCACAGGAGAGCAGGGAGAATGAAACAGGTGAGAGAACTGGTAGTAGTTTGACTTGAGCAGATAATACGTGGGATAGTTACTGTCCTTTTCCTTGCAGGGAGATAGACGCTGGAGACTGGAGATCGTTGGAGCACTTGGAAGCTGACGGGAACACACTCACGGAGCAGACGAGGCACACAATGGGAATCGACACGATGGAGACAGGTAGGTATGCGAAGAGGAGTCCTTGAGGTAAGCATAAACATGAAGGGTATGCAAACGAGACCGGACGTGGAGTGCTGTGTGCGTGAGTGCTTTATAGTGCTGTTGATGAGGAGAGTGATGAGGTGCAGGTGGCGGTGATCAGTATTCTGGAGAAGGTGCGCGCTGTGATTGGGTGACGTTGGAACCTGATGTGTCTGTGACACTGGTGGACTTTTATATTTTGCTAAATGTTGTTGGAAAACATTTTTTGGAAATAGGTGTACAAACAGCAGCTGTGAGCAACAGAAGGAGTTTCTGACTGTCAGAAATACATGACTTGCAACATGAACTGAAAACCTTCAGTGTTTATAACAGAGCTTTTTAAAATGGAGACGGTTTGTTTCATGTATTAGTTTTAGATTTGCTTCCAATTTAATTGTTGTTTTGAATTGATGTCTATGTTTTCTATTAAAGAGTTAAATCAGACTGACTATTTGCATGGAAATATGATTTTGGGGGGAAACTGGGGAAGGCTGTAAGTATTTTAAGCAAAATCCAATGTTTTGTTGTTCACAGATTGTCCTTTATGTTTCTCTTTCTTAGCATATTAACAAGTGCTCCTCAGGTCAGGGTCATTGTCAGTGTTTGTCATCTCATCTGCAGGTGTCAGACTTTGTGTTTCCCACATTCACTCTCATGACACGTGGGTGACTTTGTCAACACTTTAAAGTGGACCTATTATGCAATATTTCCTTTTACGTGGTGTTTGAACATAAATGTGTGTTGTGTGTTGGCAGTGTGTGTACACAACCATCCTATAATGATAAAAATCCACCCACAAAAAAAATCCCCCCCCATAAATCATAAGCAGTGTCTCAGAACAAGCCGTTAGCAGATTCTGAAAGTGACGTCACTTTGTACAGGCCCTGGCCACGAGTGTTGACGGACACTTCTGTATTAGACCCCACCCTGAGCGAGTTATACACAGTCCACCATTGTCATGTGAATATTAGTTATGGTAGAAATGAATCGTTTTGAATCAATCACTGTTTTGAAGCGTTCAAAGTGCCACGCGCTGGTCAGAACAGTGTAAATGCAATGAAAACTCAGCTAAAACATCCATAAAATCAGCTTTTACAAAACAACTTCAAATGTTTTGTTGAAAGCGTAATCTATTAAAAGCAATTAGCAAATTATCTAATACCATTAAATATGAAGCGCCTGTATAATATGTGTTATTTTATTAAATTGTAGGGCTTGTTTGGTTTTGTTTAATGGAGATCTTGATTAATCAGACCAAGAGACTTTTAACTACAACTCTTCATTTTATTATACAAATTTGTCATTAAATGTCTACAAATGTATAAAACTGATCCGAGATCAGGTAAAAACCATACAGACACTATGGCCCGTAATGGTGAACTATTGACATTTTTCGAAACAGTTGTGATGTAAGAAAGCCTCATTTACTGAAATCATGTGACTTTGGCAGTTTAATAAACACTGATTCGAAACAAATGATTCGCAAAGGTTTCGAAGCCTCACAAAGCATGTTTCAAAAGCACCCATCACTGAACATAGCAGTCTTCATTTATTCCTTACATCAGAGCCGCTGAAGACACAGTGGATTGGATTTATTTTTGAAGGGAATGCGCCACAGATCTAAAATACACATGCGATTTCTGTCCCTGCTGTTTACATTCACCCACATAACAGACTCTGTTTATGTGAACTTTGTGTTTTTGACATAACCTGTATGTAGTTGGCAGTGTAAAGCGTTAGTTTACCCAAAAATGAAATTCCTGTCTTTAATTATTCACCCTCATTAAATGCATCTTCGGAAACAAAAAGAAAAGAAAAAAAAAAATGAAACAGTGATGATTCATTAAAGGTAGAAAAGCATATTCAACATATCTTAGAAATGTAGATTAAAAATGAAGTTGGTTGACAATATTCACACAACTGTGACAATTTCAATATTTTTGATAAATGCTTAAATATGATCATTAACCATCTTGATTAACAGAATTACTGCTAACATTGTAATTTCTAAACATTGTTTATTGTCATGATTTCCACAGTTCAGTGTTATGAATCAAAGTCAGGGTTAAATGTTTCTACACTTAACTATTATTTCCTCTTTCTGAGGATGTAGGAGAGTCTTCCAGTGACAAAACATGATATACAATGTATTTCACAGATGAATTTCTGAACATTTGTAAATATACTGTATGTTAGAAAACATTGTTGAAGGATGTTTGCATAAATGTTATTCAGTGGCTGTGAAGTTGTACATTTACACCAATAAAAAAGTCTAAAACTGTCCTAATAAGGAACTCAATTGCATTACATTGTAGGATGCAATATACAAAATGTATATACTGAATATGAAAGCCAGCAACAAATTTTAAGAGAAGATCTTCTCATCCTTTGAGAGATCATAACTCGTTCGTCTACTCCCAATTCCTGAATTGTTCTTAGTACAGTTAAAGACAAGAATGAACAAACTCTTTTAAGAAGTCATATCTTGATTTTTCTGTTGTCCGTCTTGATGTCATTGTATTTAGAGAAATTGTTATATGGAATTGATTTTCATATCTCGATTGTGATTTTCTAATGTTTTTTTATCATAAGAATTTTCTGTTAACTCAAATTTTTAAGCAGAAAAAATAAAACTTCAAACTTTGAAAACGTCTCGGTTATGTATATAACCTTAGTTCCTGAATAGGGAACGAGACGCTGGTAGTCGCTATGGGAAAGCCTCTGCGTGATTGCGTCATGAAGCACTAATGAAATCAGACCAATGGGGGTGACGGAACGTCATAGGAGGGTGACGTCACTGACCAGGAACTATAAGCCTACCCTAAACACTCTCATTCCGCTTCGATCCG
>JAOTNS010000575.1:0-57239 GCA_028476615.1 Culter alburnus | reverse complement strand
TAGATCATGTACTGCCTTCCAGAAATGTTTTAATTTCCTGCATTCCCAAAAAACATGCATAATTGACCCTTTACATGTTTTACAACGATGCCATCTGGGGGATGAATTAGGAAACATTTTACTTAAGCGGAGCGGAGTAAGGTACATTCTGTGCATGAATTTATAATTTTGTTCGATTATTTTATTACAGGACAGTGAGGAAAAACATTCTGACATATCGTATCCCACTGATCGTCATCAAAAGCACATCCCATATCCTTCTGCCATATGTTCCTAAGTGGGGTTAAGGAAGAGCTGTAGTGATCCAACAAAGTGCTATATATTTCAGAGATTTTTCCTTTTAATGATGTCGATTTTACCAAAATCTCCTCAAGATTTGTTAGCCCCAAAGATAGACATTTTTCCCCTTTTAGGGTGTTTATTAGATGGCGAATTTGTAAGTTTATAAAAGTCCCGTTTCGGAATTTCATATTCTGACATTAAAACAGCAAAGGACTTGAGCATATCACCATCGAACAATTGTTGGAGTTGGTATATACCATTACTTCTCCACTCTGCAAACAAAGAACCACCAATAGATGATGGCAGATCTGGATTTAGGGATAAGGGGGAAAGCCTGGAGATTTTACCAAAATTCCCACAGAACTTGTTTGTGTCTTGCCAAGCCCGAAGAGTGTTGTAAACTACATACGTTTTTGATTTGATGTAGTACCTTTATGTTGTTAATGAATGGTAGCAAGGTTGTAGAAATAGGAGTACAGAGTTCTTCTTCTATGTCTATCCAGACTGCACTATTACGTCTTTGCACCCAGCTAATAATGTTCTTTGTCTGGGCGGCCCAATAGTACCTCTGTAAGTCTGGTATTGCCAGTCCCCCTTTCTCTCTGGATTTTGTTAGAGTTTTAAAAGCTATTCTGGTGAGGATTTTTCCAGATGAAAGAGGTTAACATTTTGTTTACAGATTTAAAGAAAGTTTTATCCAAGTAACAGGCAGTGACTGAAATAAATAACTAAAACGGGGCAGAACATTCATTTTAATTACATTAGTTCGTCCGAGAAATGAGATGGGGAGCAATTTCCAATGTTCTAATTCTTCTTTAATCTTTTTAAGCAGTGGAATGTAGTTTATGAGGTAGAGGTCCTTAAGTTTTAGAGCCACATTCACCCCAAGATATTTAAAGCTGCTTTGAGCCCAGGTGAACGGTGAGATTGCCTTGAGTCTATTCGAAACTGACGAGTTAATTAATAATGCAATGGATTTTGTCAAATTAATTTTATAGCCTGAAATTGTTCCAAATTTAGTGATAAGGTCTAATATTGCTGGGATTGATTGCTCGGGACTAGTTAAGTATAAAATTATATCATCGGCATAAAGTGAAATTTTGTTCTGTGTTTTCCCGATATTTATACCAGCAATCTCTTCATTAGCCTGTATGGCTTCTGCGAGTGGTTCAATTGCCAAGTTAAATAAAAATGGAGACAAAGGGCACCCCTGTCGACAGCCTCTAAACAAATCAAATTTTTCAGTGAGGGTACCATTTATACATATTTGGGCTTGTGGATTGCTATACATAGTTCTGACCCATCTAATACATTTTTCACCAAGATTAAATTTCTCCAGAACGGCAAACAGATATGACCACTCGACCCTATCAAACGCTTTTTCTGCGTCAAGCGAAAGTAATAAGGCTGTTCTGTTGTGTAGGGATGTGGTCAATTATATTTAGTAGCCTCCGGATATTGTCAGATGCATAGCGTGCCTTCATAAAGCCGGACTGATCGGGATTAATAATCTGGGGCAAAAGGTCTTCCAGCCTGTGTGCAATTAATTTGGATAATATCTTAAAGTCAACTGGAAGTAATGATATTGGGTGATATGATGCGCATTCAGCAGCATCCTTGTCCTTCTTGTGTATTAAAGATATTATTGCTGTCTTCATAGTGTCAGGAAGGACGCCGTTTTCAAAAAAATCAGTAACCATGGGCATGAAAAGTGGCTCGATTTGCACCCAGAAAGCCTTATAAAATTCTACAGAATATCCGTCCAAACCTGGGGTTTTTCCAGAGGGCATTGACTTAATTGCTTGTAACACTTCCTCTGGGGTGAATGGGGCACTTAACTGCTCCTTCTCATCCTCTGAGATAGAGAGTAAGGATATTTTTTCCAAAAATCTGTGGATATCTGTTGCGAAGGGATTTTCTGACGCGTAAAGCTGTGTATAAAAATCAAGAAATGATGACTTAATAGATTGTGTATCATATTTCAACTGGCCTGCCTCATTACGTGTGCATTTTATTGTGCTTTCTGCACGTTCTTTTTTGAGTTGATAGGCTAGAAATTTACTCAGCTTGTTACCATATTCATGATATTTCTGTTTAGTAAAGAATAAAAGTTTTTTAATATGTTCTGTTTGAATGAGATTAAGATTAGTTCTGGCTGCATAAAGTTTTCTTAAGTTTTCCTCTGTAGGAGATTGTTTATGGCATTGTTCCAAATCGATTAACTCTTTCTTAAATTGTTCTGCTTGTTTAGTAATTGATTTTTTTTTTGCAGATGCGTATGAGATCAACTGGCCCCTAATTACTGCTTTAGCCGCGTCCCACATCACTGCCGGAGTAACAGGGGAGGACACATTATCCTGTCTGTACTGCTCTAACCATTTTCTAACATTTTTACAGGCTTCACGGTCTGTGAGAAGTGAGGCATTAAATCTCCATTGTTTGTTTTGATTTGTCTGTTGGGGAAGGGATAACCGCAGGTAGACTGGTGAGTGGTCTGATATAAGAATGGGCCCTATATCACACGAAACTATAGATGAGAGATGATCTTGGGTAAAAAAAATAAATCTAATCGGGAGTATGATTTGTGTCTAGCCGAATAGAAAGTGTAATCTTTCCTTGTGGGATTAAGTTCTCTCCAAACATCGACCAGGCCTATATCAGCCGAGGCTAATCTCAGAGTCTTAGAAGCGTTGGGGTTAGACAGTGTGGTTGAAGATTTGTCTAAGTTACTATCCATATGACAATTAAAATCTCCAGCAACTATTCCAAAGTCTGTATTATATTGATTAAACAGGCTGATTATATCCATCATGAATTTAGGGTTATCTTCGTTTGGTGCGTATACGTTCAACAATGTCAGTTCTTGTCCATAAAGCATCCCCTTGATTAGTATTTGTCTGCCACCTAAATCCCTATATTGCTCGTTAATTATAAAAGGTATTCTTTTATGAATAAGTATTGCGGTTCCCCTTTTATTGCTAGTAAAGCTAGAAAAATAAACTTGCCTGACCCAATCTCTCTTGAGTTTTTTGTGCTCTTCTTTGGACAAATGGGTTTCCTGAAGGAAAGCTATGTCTACTTTTTCTTTTTTTAAGAATGTAAGAACTCTCTTCCGCTTGATTGGGTGGCCAAGGCCTCTGACATTAAACGTTATTACATTAAGTGTACTAGACATACAGAGTTTTGCCTGTTACATTGGTTTCGCGTGACCATAGAGATGAAGTAAAAAAAAACAATATAAGACCAAAGAACTAATGAAAGCAAAAAATGTAACATGGGTAGAGCATGAGTGGCCCCCTCTACCCACTCCCTCCCCGCCTCCCCAAAACCCTAGCCTAGTCCCCAAATGACAAGGCAACCCCCTTGAAACACGTAACACCCTCAAGTTGACTGGCAAGTAACAGCTAACTGTCAACAGCGCACAACTATTTAGAAAAAGGCAGCGTTTCTGTGCAGGAGGACGGCAAGATAAGAGTTAAACCTTAAATTTCTTAGGTGGTACTTCACTCCACATAACAACAAGCATGCAGGTAATGTAAAAAAAATAAATAAAATAAATAAATAACACCTTTTATATTTGTCCAAATAAACAATATAATAGCATGAAAAAAGATATATGTATAATAATTGTTCTCAAGTGCATACATATACACATATATATCAGGGGCGTTTCCTCCGAGTAGGCAAGGGAGGCAGAGCCTCCTCAAAAAATAGGATGAGAAAATAATCCATATTACATATAAAACAACACAAATATTACAAATTATGACATTAAAAAGAGCGCAAGTCACTCGTATTTCTTAAGGAACACTGCCCAACAACGACACCCGCAGGTAAAGTTTCAGCAGGAGTCATGCTTTACAGTCTATGGAGTCGTGCCTCCCTTTCGTTTCATAGGAATCCATATAAAATCATCAGAACCCCGGCGTGCGGTGGGTGGGTTTTGTGGGGGGTAATTGAGAATGAATGGGGGAAAGTCACGTGAGAGGAGGCAATGTCTCCATCGTGCTATGATTGGATGTAATTGGTTATGATGGGTATGATTGGTTTGTGTGATAAATCCCGCCTCTTGTTTACGTGCGCGTTCCGCGCGTCAGTTGGACTGAACAAATGATGGCGTCAATGGGAAGAATAAGTAAAAGTAAGAAAAGTAAGTAAACAGATCACAGTTAGATATCACTGCTTTATGTCACGTCAAAATCAAACTTGAAATGGACTGAAAGCATGATGACTGCATTTTTATTTTAGTGCAACCAGCTTGGTGAAATTAAAAAATACAGTCACGTGAGACGACTCCATCACGCTACGATTGGGTGATTAACCCATCAATGAGATCATAACTTACGTCATCCCCTCTATCTTCTTGTCTTCCTCAATTTAAAATGTTGGCGCTAGCTAATGGCAGACGCAGATGAGCTGTCGATCGTTGACAGAATATTACATGGTTTTTCATTTGACACATTGTCTTTTGAGGAGAAAAACACAATCAAATCAGTCGGAAGGCCGCAGCCCCCTGTCAAGATTTATAAACAAGGAAGAGGATTTTCTGTGAACTGGTACTCAAGAGTGGACTGGCTTACTGGGAGTAAAGAGAAGAAGCGTTTGTTTTGTTGGCCTTGCCTTCTTTTCTCAAGTACCCGAAATGGCACATGGACTAAATATGGATTTGATGACGTTAAAAACCTGGAACGGGCAGTCACACGACATGCAAAATCAAAGGACCATGTAAGTGCACAAGTTAAACTTAATATTTTGGGAAAAGTTCGCATAGAACATGTTGGATGAGGGAGCTAGACTTCAAGTTGAAAGGCATAACCAGACTGTGAAAAAAAATCGTGCAGTGCTCGAGCGCTTAATTGACACCACCACCCTGCTCGCAAGACAAGAACTAGCTTTCCGCGGTTGTTATGTTGTTATGTGGAGTGAAGTACCACCTAAGAAATTTAAGGAAAATTCCGCGATGAAACCACTAGCGCCAACAAGGGTAACTACAGAGAATTTCTGGAATGTCAAGCTAAACATGATGAGTTGCTGGCGACGCACCTGCAGACAAGTACTGTATTTTCTGGAACGTCAAATCGTATCCAGAATGATCTAATTCATTGTATCGCTTCTGTCGTTTCCGATACCATTAAGACTGATATCTGCAGCTCCCTTTTTCTCATGGCAAGTAGACGAAACAACGGATGTAAGCAATCAAGCGCAACTGTCAATTTCTGTGCGATATGTTGACAGAAATGCGTTAATCCAAGAGAGGTTTATTGGATTTTTTTACGTGTCCGCCGGATGTGATGCACAATCTGTCTATGAAGCTGTAACCATGGCAATGACATCGTTTCGTTTTGAGAGAAACTGGTTGCGCAAACCTATGATGGAGCAGCCGTGATGGCCCTCTGCACTGAACGGTCTTCAAGCTAAGGTGAAAGCAGTTGCTCCGTCCGCTGTATTTGTGCATTGCTATGCGCACAGGTTAAATCTCGTTCTTAGCCAGGGAGCAAAAAGCATACCAAGTGCCCGAGTTTTTTTGCAAATTTAGGAGGTTTCGCTTCATTCTTCTCTCACTTCAAAAGAACGGCTCTGCTGGATGAGGTCGGCTGCTCTCGTTTGCCGAAAAGTGCTCCAACTAGATGGAATTTTCATTCACGAGCAGTGTCCACAGTTGCTGAAAATCGTGAGAAATTGCTTGATGTATTCAAGCGGATTGTTGATGCACCTGCCATGGATGATGACACAGTGCGAGGAGCTCTTGGCTTTATTGGATATTTAGAAGACTTTGAGTTCTTGTTTTTTCTTTTTACATTTAGAGCCATTTTTTCTCTTACCGATGTTGTTTTCGACATTGTACAACACAAGGCAATGGATATTGCATTTTGTAGACAGAAAATCAACAATCTTCTTTCCACACTGGAGAATCTGGGCTCTGAAGACCGTTTTACAGATATATGACAGTGCTGCACATCTCTCAGATGTTCGTGCTCCAAGGCTGTCTAGGGCCAAGATGAAAGGGGGAATGGATGAAAGGGTACTATCGACTGATTTACATGTCTGTAATTGACAACCAGATGATGCAAATCAAACAGAGATTTGCTGATTTGGATAACTTAAGTTTCTTCAGTTGCTGAACAACGCATTGTATGAGCAGATGCGCAATGAATTTCCAGTTGAAGCATTTCAGTCTCTAATCAGCATCTATGGTCACCATTTTGATGCAGACAGGCTCAAATCTGAGTTGCAGGTTTTTTATTCTGAGAGAGACATGCATGGAGAAAGTGGCAAATTGTGTGACCTTCTCAGAGAATTCAAATTGAATGATTGGACAAGGCTATGCCAGAACTTTTCAAACTCATGTGTCTCTGTGCTACCATTGGAGTTACATCTGCAGGGGTGGAAAGGAGCTTTTCATGCCTAAAACGCATCAAGACCTACCTCCGCAGTGCAATGGGACAAGAACGTCTATCTGAATTGGCACTGTTGTCCATTGAAAAAGCCCTTGCAAAAGAACTGGAAGGAAGAGGTTCATGGTGGTATGAGCAGGTGACAGAGAAGTTTAATTCCATGAGGGAACGAAGAATGGACTTCACTTTTAAGGTAAGAAGTCTGAAATACTATAGAAAAAAAGTTTTTACAGATAAAGAGAGATTTTATTAAGTTCAATTTATTCAATTTATTACTCAATTTACTAATATTACTCAGTCTTTGCTCTGTTCCATTTTACAGTGAAGAAATAGGTTAAGAGCAGACAGAAAGGCAGTGAAGTGAGTTCAGGGTTTCAGGATTGAAAAATGTTCTAGAACTGTGGAAGGTAGAAATAGTAAAATATTACTGGTAAGTGAGTTTGAAATGGTCAGTTATGTTTATATTTAAAGACCTTCTATATTCCTTCTATATTGAAATGCATTTTTTTTTCTACAATTGCAGAGAATCCATATGTCTTGTCATCGACACTGTTCAGTCTGCCTGTGGTCAGCCTGCATCTTTGTTCAGATGTGTTCATAAACTTTTCCTTGTGGTCCATCAAAGAGATGGCAGCAGAGCTAAAGTAAGTCACATTGATTGTGATCATATTTGATGGTTTAAATTGTGTGAAGGTTTCATGGACTGCTAATGATAAAGTTGATGGTAATGATGTGATTATTTTACAGGAAATCCCAAGAGTTCCAGAGGGAGATGCAGCATTTCCACAAAAGCAGCAGGAAGACTGTTTTTTTTTTTTTTTTTTTTTTTACACAAATAAACAATGAAATGAAACTAGTTTCCTGTTTAACATTTATTATAAAAAAGCAGTGACGTCCGTAGTGATCAAATTTCATGGGTAGGAATCTGCCTCCTCATTTTTTAAGTCCACCGCACACCACTGATAATATACATATATATATAATTATACATATATATACACACAACACACACATATATAAAAAAAAAAAATAATAAAAATTGCTCAGCCTTGCTCTCTTCTACTACCATGTTAGAAAAGTATCAAATATATCCAAAATAAAGTGACAGTTATATAAAAAGGCTGCTAATATTCATGGAAAATAAATAAATAAAATAAAGATAAAGCAAGAGACTGTTTTATAGTAGCCTGTGTGTGCCTGCTGCGGATTGTTCATATATCCCACCGATGTAGAGCCCAACGTTACCTGGCTTAACTGTCCACCATCAGGCCCAATGGTGAGCCTGATTTCTGCACAAAGATGTGTGTACACATCCCTCTTCGGGTATAGAAAACGATTCAGTTCAAACCTGGTACATTTAGGCTATTTTGCGGTGATTTTGCAGTGAAATTCCTCAGCCTCTTGTGGGGAGGAAAACATCTGGATCTTCCCGTTGTGTAGCACTCTCAGTTTACATGGTTGGAGGTGAAATCCTCGGAAGGTCCCCATGTCAACAAACAGCTTTTTAACAGTGTTGAACTCCCGTCTTCGTCGGATCGTCTCCGCGGAGAAATCCTGGACGAATGTGAGTTTGGATCCGTCGTGTGTAATGTCCCGTTGTCTTGTGGAGCGTAAGACGAATTCTTTATCTTGATAGTTGAGAAAGCGAAGGAGGACGGCTCGATTCTTGTTGGGGATAGCTGAGGCCAGGGTACGGTGGGCTCTTTCTAATATGAATACTCTGTCGGATTCGATGCCCAGCCACTGGGGTAACATATCGGTTATAAAGTCCAAAAAAGGACGCTTACCCTCAGCTCCCTCCTTAAGACCAAACAGACGGATATTTTTCCTCCTACCGCGGTTTTCTAGGTCTTCTGTCTTTTCTTCCAGGTATGCGAGCCGCCTTGTTGCTTTAGCCAGATCCCTCTCGCTCCTATCCAGCGCGTCCTCTGTAGCGGCTATGCGGGCTTCAGCTTCCTCGATTCGTTTTTCATTAGCTGTCACGTCTCGTTTAATTTCACCTAAATTATTCTCCATCACCGAGATAGAGTTCGTCAGCTCCCCCAGTTGGTTGTTTATTCTGTCCAGCTTCGAGCTGAACTCAGAGCGGAGTGATTTAAGCTCAGTTAGCATGTCGGTTACACTAGCCATGCTGTTGTCTTCGACACTCTCGACCGGAGAAGATATCTTCGCGCTTCGTGCGCTTGTTTTGCGAGCATTCGAGAAGATTTCACACTCCTTTGGTACAGGGGGTTTAGGCATTATTTGTATTATGAAGTTGACCAGGTTTGCAAAGGTCTGGAGCTGTTTAATGTGCGATGTTGTACGGAGCCGTCAAACTATGCTGCCATCTTGTTCGGGCTCTCTAGCGCCCCCCATTTGGGCTGTTTTCTATGCTTATATGTTCATTTTCTTCTGTGTTTGTAGTAACTGTTAAATAATGGTACGTAGCTCCTTTAAGAAACGAGTTCCGTTCCCTTTCGAAAGGGAACTTCAACTCTGCGCTGATTGCGCTTTGGGGAACGTCACGTGACCCAGGTGTCTGAAAGCAACTATCCAACAACTCCAATCCCTATTGGCCGGCGACAGCCTATGACGTCATACGGCACGACCCGGAAGTATAAAGGGAGCGCCTGGAGAGACAGGAGACATCTTTTCGTCTTTCGGTCCTGTTCTGTCTGGTTACGACTATACCAACTCCGGTAGGGTTTTTTTATATGCCTTACTAACGTTCAAGAGGATGTGTTTATTCGTGTCCTCGGGTTTGACACTTATATTCACATTTTCTGGGCGTTTTTCTGTCTGGAGAGGAGCGAGCATACACAGTGCTTGAGGGCGCTGTCTGTGTTTGTCTGTTGTTTACTGTGAGCGTCTCCCTTTTCGGGACGCTCCGTTCTCGTTTGACACTCTTCCCGAGGGAAGAAGTGTCTGCATCTGTGCCTTATGGTACTGGCCCCGTTTGCTGAGGCAATACGGTGGCTGCGATCATAGGGCTCGCAGATGAGTTCGTTTCTGTTTGATGTCATCGTGTCCGGCGCAAGCGCTCCTCTGGCTGTTGTGTGTGTGTGCGGAGCTGCTGTGTGTTTGGGACGCGCTTCTCGGCGGGCTGCAGCTGCCGTGAGAGCACGTTAAGAAAGGGGCCGCGCGCGGATGGCTCGACGAGCGGTTTCTTTCTGTCCATTAATGCAGCGGCTTCCATGACTTTCCATTCCCTTCTGATCTCCGCGTTTGAGATCGGGAGGACATGGAAAAACCCCTAGCCCTCCAGATTTGTATAGCGTCCAGACAGACGGGAGAAGGAAGAAGCAAGAGTGAGGTGGGTGATCGATTGTAAACACTGTTGCGTTTGTATCGATTCCCCAGCTACATAGGGCGATTTATATCTACCCTCTCCTCTTCTTCTTCCGCCTCCTGTATGTATATATATGTGTGTATGTATATATATGTATGTTTATTGCATATGCATATGTATGTGTATATGGACATATTCATGCTCAAATGCTTCTTATGGTCAGACTGATGGCTGGGCCCATAGTGATTATTCATGTCAGCCCGCTGTTTCTGTTTGATAGTAAGAGGATCTTTTAGGCTTAAAAAGGATGAAATCCAAGGCTCTTTTATGTAAAATAGGAGCATTAGGAGTCTTCGGTCTTTGAGCCGCCCCAACAAACATGAGACGTCCGCCCGACGTGCAGATCAAGTCTATATTGCGTCGGTCGGTCGGGACCATATCTGTACGTCTACACGACGCGCAAATCCGGTGCGGTATCCGGACGTCTTATTACGACGTCTCTCGGACGTAGATATTAAGTTCAATATTTACGTCCAGATTGGAGGTTTATTGGACGTCAGTGGACGTGCAAGACTGGTACAGAAACTTGGCAGTATAACGTTGTGACACACTCAACATTATATATATTATATATTATATTATATTATAAGTATATTATACAATATTATTATAATATCATAGTATATTATATAACATTATATAATATTAAGCTGACTTCATTGATTTACATTCACTACTGCTGTCATATTCTCATTTCATGTACATTCTCATTTCAACTTGTACATACAAGTTAACACTTAAAAACTTTTTTTTAACCCCAAGTGCTGAGTTACACGTATTGGGTCACTGTGTTGAATTATTTTCTAATATTGTTTTAGGTACATTGGGTTATTTCAGCTAACAGTAATATATCAGCCTGCCAGAGTTTTTTGGGTGGCACAAATCAGCGGCTTATAATTATTTAAGATTTAAGTTATATGTTTTAATTCTAGCTATATGTATTTATTTATGTAATGCTGCAAGCGGGGTAAAGTTTTTTAGGTTTGATATTCGCCGGATTTTCGCTTTCCCTTGCCACTGTACTACAAAGACGACAATCTTTCAGAGATGAATACTATAAATAGTTTTAACAATTATGAAACTTCTGTATATCAACATAAAAAAATCACTCAAACCACCTACGGGTATTACAGATGCATATGTATGCTTTAAAGCGCTTTCACAGTGCATGATCACGGTGCATGACTAAGGGAACGTCTGTCATTCCCCAACTTCTTAAAACGTCTAATTTGTATAATTTGAAATTACTTTAAAATCATTACAGTAATTCACCAAAAGGGTTTTTTCAAGATCCAAAGCTTGTAATATCTTCCTAGTGACTAGACTGACTTACTACAGGTGATATTTGACCAATTTACCCCTTACTGTATGTACAGTACACAAATATTTCTAGAAAATCATTACAGTAATTCACCAAAAGGGTTTTTTCAAGTTCCAAAGCTTGTAGTACCTTCCTAGTGACCAGACTGACTTACTACAGGTGATATTTGACCAATTTACCCCTTACTGTATGTACAGTACAATATTTCTAGAAAAATCATTACTGTAATTCACCAAAAGGGTTTTTTTTAAGTTCCAAAGCTTGTAGTACCTTCCTAGTGACTAGACTGACTTACTACAGGTGAAATGTTACCAGTTTACCCCTTACTGTATGTACAGTACACAAATATGTCTAGAAAAATCATTACTGTAATTCACCAAAAGGGTTTTTTCAAGATCCAAAGCTTGTAGTACCTTCCTAGTGACTAGACTGACTTACTACAGGTGATATTTGACCAATTTACCCCTTACTGTATGTACAGTACACAAATATTTCTAGAAAAATCATTACTTTAATTCACCAAAAGGGTTTTTTCAAGTTCCAAAGCTTGTAGTACCTTCCTAGTGACCAGACCGACTTACTACAGGTGATATTTGACCAATTTACCCCTTACTGTATGTACAGTACACAATATTTCTAGAAAAATCATTACTGTAATTCACCAAAAGGGTTTTTTCAAGTTCCAAAGCTTGTAGTACCTTCCTAGTGACTAGACTGACTTACTACAGGTGAAATTTACCAGTTTACCCCTTACTGTATGTACAGTACACAAATATTCTAGAAAAATCATTACTGTAATTCACCAAAAGGGTTTTTTCAAGATCCAAAGCTTGTAGTACCTTCCTAGTGACTAGACTGACTTACTACAGGTGATATTTGACCAATTTACCCCTTACTGTATGTACAGTACACAAATATTTCTAGAAAAATCATTACTGTAATTCACCAAAAGTTTTTTTCAAGTTCCAAAGCTTGTAGTACCTTCCTAGTGACTAGACTGACTTACTACAGGTGAATGTTACCAATTTACCCCTTACTGTATGTACAGTACACAAATATTTCTAGAAAAATCATTACAGTAATTCACCAAAAGGTTTTTTCAAGTTCCAAAGCTTGTAGTACCTTCCTAGTGACTAGACTGACTTACTACAGGTGATATTTGACCATTTACCCCTTACTGTATGTACAGTACACAAATATTTCTAGAAATCATTACTTAATTCACCAAAAGGGTTTTTTTCAAGTTCCAAAGCTTGTAGTACCTTCCTATGACCAGACTGACTTACTACAGGTGATATTTGACCAATTTACCCCTTACTGTATGTGTACACAAATATTTCTAGAAAATCATTACTGTAATTCACCAAAAGGGTTTTTTCAAGATCCAAAGCTTGTAGTACCTTCCTAGTGACAGACTGACTTACTACAGGTGATATTTGACCAATTTACCCCTTACTGTATGTACAGTACACAATATTTCTAGAAAAATCATTACTGTAATTCACCAAAAGGTTTTTTCAAGATCCAAAGCTTGTAGTACCTTCCTAGTGACTAGACTGACTTACTACAGGTGAAATGTTACCATTTACCCTTACTGTATGTACAGTACACAAATATTCTAGAAAAATCATTACTGTAATTCACCAAAAGGGTTTTTTCAAGATCCAAAGCTTGTAGTACCTTCCTAGTGACGACTGACTTACTACAGGTGATATTTGACCAATTTACCCCTTACTGTATGTACAGTACACAAATATTTCTAGAAAAATCATTACTGTAATTCACCAAAAGGGTTTTTTCAAGTTCCAAAGCTTGTAGTACCTTCCTAGTGACTAGACTGACTTACTACAGGTGATATTACCAATTTACCCCTTACTGTATGTACAGTACACAAATATTTCTAGAAAAATCATTACTGTAATTCACCAAAAGGGTTTTTTCAAGATCCAAAGCTTGTAGTACCTTCCTAGTGACTAGACTGACTTACTACAGGTGAAATGTTACCAGTTTACCCCTTACTGTATGTACAGTACACAAATATGTCTAGAAAAATCATTACTGTAATTCACCAAAAGGGTTTTTTCAAGATCCAAAGCTTGTAGTACCTTCCTAGTGACTAGACTGACTTACTACAGGTGATATTTGACCAATTTACCCCTTACTGTATGTACAGTACACAATATTTCTAGAAAAATCATTACTGTAATTCACCAAAGGGTTTTTTCAAGTTCCAAAGCTTGTAGTACCTTCCTAGTGACTAGACTGACTTACTACAGGTGAAATGTTACCAGTTTACCCCTTACTGTATGTACAGTACACAAATATGTCTAGAAAAATCATTACTGTAATTCACCAAAAGGGTTTTTTCAAGATCCAAAGCTTGTAGTACCTTCCTAGTGACCAGACTGACTTACTACAGGTGATATTTGACCAATTTACCCCTTACTGTATGTACAGTACACAAATATTTCTAGAAAAATCATTACTTTAATTCACCAAAAGGGTTTTTTCAAGTTCCAAAGCTTGTAGTACCTTCCTAGTGACCAGACCGACTTACTACAGGTGATATTTGACCATTTACCCCTTACTGTATGTACAGTACACAAATATTTCTAGAAAAATCATTACTGTAATTCACCAAAAGGGTTTTTTCAAGTTCCAAAGCTTGTAGTACCTTCCTAGACCAGACTGACTTACTACAGGTGATTTGACCATTTACCCCTTACTGTATGTACAGTACACAAATATTTCTAGAAAAATCATTACTCTAATTCACCAAAAGGGTTTTTTCAAGTTCCAAAGCTTGTAGTACCTTCCTAGTGACTAGACTGACTTACTACAGGTGATTTTGACCATTTTACCCCTTACTGTATGTACAGTACAAATATTCTAGAAAAATCATTACTGTATTCACCAAAAGAGTTTTTAAGTTCCAAAGCTTGTTAGTGGTCACTCCAATAATCTTTTTTCTTTTTTTTTTTTTTTTTTTTTTGATGAATGTTATGTAAAAGTAAGTTCTGCAACTGCTGTTGCTGGTACAACACATTTCAGTCATTGATTAAAAATCAGTAAGAAATGTTATATTAATTTAAAAAAAAAATTATTAAACAAACTTAATTATATTTGCAGTGTTATAAGTAACAACCTTATTTTAATGAATCAAGTAAAAACAATTATGATATTCCTAAATACACATATTTAGAATATTCTCAGAATTTAGCCAACTTTGAAAAATTATCTTAACGTAAGACATTACAGTGGATAAAGTGGGCATGTTTCCACTGTTTAACTAGTCACACATCGAACAAAACCATTGGGCATCTTTTGCAGCAATTACGTCTGGTGATAGTCCAAGGCAACGAACATGGTACCATCTTTGGCACTGTTCACATTGTATCTTAAGAAATAAACAGAAATAAAAAAATTAAAAAATATGAACACATGCAATGTTGTATGGCTAGTACATGTTTACACACTTTTATTTACTTCAATATACATACCCAAACAACGTCACTTTTGGAATTCCGCAATCCTTTGGACTTTGGCAATTCTTCACATCCACAGTAAGAACAGTATTCCTCCTTGGATTCTATAGCAGATTGATTGATTACTTGGTTGGTTGGTTGTTATTTTATTTTAATTATTTCATTGTGTGATTTTTGAATTAATGTTTAACCATAAGTTGCAGTATGTGGACTACATTCTAAACTAGTGTTTAGGCCTTTTATTATTGGACTAATGCAGTGCAATAACTTTTACAGAATATTTCTATAGCTATCCTGTACAGTTGCTAGATGCTTGTTATATTACCTGATCCCTCAAGAATATCCTTTGCCATTTGTTGTCTGAGTTGCACAATGTTATTGCTATTGGGATCAATGTTGAATGCATCCGGGATTACTGGAAATTTCTCAATCACCTCTCTTGCCATCTGAAATGAAGGCAAATGTTTTAATGCAAAATGAAAGGAAATTTTTATACTGCCTGCAGGGGAAAATATTTACATATCATAATGACTATGTTGTTTGCCTAAATAGTAAATGATTTGTATTCATTTCATAAATGCTACAACAAATCAATAAAAATCACCTGCGCAACAAACACGCCACAACTTGTTGCATCTTTCTGCACTGTGTGGACAATGGTGCTTGGTTTCCATCTTATGTTTAACCAGTCCCTTTTGCCATGTTCTTTGAACCGTATCCTGAAATATTTTCTAAAAGAAACAAAAATTTTGGATTTATTTATTTATTTTTATTATTACAATTATGAGGAATTTATAATTTTTTGTCTCATTTGTCTTACCGAAAACGTGTGGCTGCTTGTTTTGAGTCCTTGAGGTCATTTGAGACATTATTAGGGTCAGCAACATATATTTGTTCTGACATGGCATGAAGGAGCTATAAATTAATTTCCCAGGTAGGTTCCATGAAAGAGAAGGTAAAGGAAAATAAATAAATTTTAAGAACATAAATTCACATAATCCTAAAAAAATAAAAATATGTCCAAGCATTTTTTCATTTAATTTACATTACTAAAACTATGGAATGAATAAAATTTTCAATTTATGAATGGTTTTGCTTACCACAAACTTCCAGTGATTGCGATGTACATTTACGAATCCCACTGCACCATCATAATTTTCAAAGTTTACCTGTAAAGTAATTTAAACTGTTACACTTAATGTAATACACAATTTGTTATACATTTGCAGATTAACTGGAGGTAGTAATAGATAATGTGCAGAGTACTCTCATCATTCAATAAATACTTCACCCTAAAGAAACATGACACTAACTAAAAAATACAGTACTGTACTACATAATAATGATTGTAATGATTACTTTAAGAGTGTAGTAGTATTATAGCAGATCTGTGAGTATATATTTTAATATTACATATTGTAATTACATTTGTAAAGGTCATGTTTTTGTGCTTTTGAATTTTACTTACTTTTCTCAAGCCTTGGCGTGCAATTTGGGGTAATTTTCCGAACAGGATTACACTTACAGTGAAGTGGTTTAGAATGAACAGTCTCTTTGTGCCTTCACATTTATTCATATAGGCATGCATGTAGTATTCTATTATCTGGAAAACAGTTTAATATTTCTAAGTTTAGTACTGAAAACCTTTTCATTTTAAAATAAGTCAATGATCGTTGAACAGGGAATTTGTACTAACCTCTCCATTCAAAAGATTGTGAGGCTTCAATGTATTAAAGTCTTTGTGTCTAACAGACATCCTAGCCTTGTTGATTGCATTTTTTTGGACAGCAACAACCACTTCACAGCCTCTCTTTTCCCACAATTCTTCTGTCTATAATTACAAAGTCAAGATAAGCCATGATTTCATATGAAATACAATATTGTAATGTACTACTTAAAAATAATATTATCATTATATTGTATTGGAAATTTTACATACTTCCTTTTGAACATTTTGTGGTGTTGTCTCCAAAGTAGCTGCAACATCATTGCCTATGGTGGTCATGGAGGACAAGTCTGCGTCATCAATGCTGGTCATTTTGGATTTTGTTCCACTTTCTTTTGCTGTACTGACATTGTCGCAAATTTTAGGCTTCCCTGTCTGCTTCTTTTTGGGAGCAGATGTATCCTCTTCATGTTTTGAAACTGAAGTTTTCTCTTTTGCATCAGTTTCTGTGACCAGAGTTGCTTGTGTTGTTGTGCCTTGACTTTTGGCCTTTTTTTTAGGTCCTGGAATCCGTGGTGGGACAGAATAGAACTTGGAGTGTCCCGCCTTTGAAGAACCAGTCTTTTCTTCTTTTTTTGCCCATGATTCCTCAGCGAATCTGATGTCCTTTAAATTACGGGGTGATTTCAAAAGTTTCTGAGACAAGCCATGCTGCATTATATGTTCAATATATCTACCCTGTAGTGAAGCATACATTTTGCGGACAAAGTTGCCCGGACGCAGTCTACGGGCCTTCTGTAGAATGTGCTGCTTAACGATGGAAAACCATCCTTCTACATGGCAGTTGGTTTCTCGTGTTTTGTCTTGTATTTGTTTTTCATCTTCAAATGATGTATCTTTGTCAGCTGAATGCCTTTTTAGGTCACCCAGCATGACTCCACTCCACATTGGAAAGATGGCCATGTATGTCTTGAAAAGTGTTTGAATAATACGTGGACTGTGGTACATGTTTTCCTCTGTAGACTCTCCGTCTTCAGGGACTGCAGTGGTTGCCTCATCAAACACTTTTCTGAACACGGCTGAGAAGCGAGACCTTCCCACAACTGTCCTTGCCTGATCATCTATAGCAGCCGCAGTGTTCACCTGGTCTCTGTTTTCAGACATGTCTATGTCCAGGATGAAGCTCTGAATGAGTCCTTGAAGAGCCTTAACGCTCTCTTTTACAGAAGCAGTATTACTTCTTGTATGAAGGACAATGCAAAGAGCCCGAAATATCTCAACTGCTTCATCCAGAGTCTGGCTGTTTTGCAGTCTTGCAAATACAAATATGACAAACTCCCTGTGTCCCTTGTCTGTCACATGCTTGCAAACGGCCTGGGCCACAGCCTTAAGCACATGGGCTGAACAAAGGTGTATGATGGTGAAGTTTTGGGTCACATTGTCCTTACCCTGGCAAATATCAAAACATCTGTCAAGATATGTCAGAACACTCTCTCTGTTAAATGCCAGTAGAACAGCTTGAATAAGTGCCCAACTGTAGTCTGTTTCTACAAACCTGACTGTCAGTGTAGTGTACTTTGACAGGTTGTGCACAAACTGCATCAGCCAGAAAGAAACAGACGGCACTGTGTGGTCATTGGTCAGCATTTCAGCAATGGGCAAAGGTGGTGTGCCATGGCCCTGACCTGCCAAAATAAGGGCATAGTACAGAACTCTTTTTTTCTGTTGTTGTATTTTGGATACCACGCTTCCCGTGGCATCCAAGTAGAGGGTTACTGGTGATTTCCTCATATGCGTGGCTAGGATAGAAATACCCTTTTCAGTATACATATGGCAACAGAAAGGGTCCACTTGGAAGCTTTGGATGTAGCCGGGCAGATGTCTGAAATTGGTGTCACATTCTTTTATGATTTGCTGCGTTAAATGCAACTCTAACAAGATGTTGTCATGGAGAGAAGCTGTCTTTTTGACCTCAGAAGAAATTACTTTTAAAACATCTCTGTTTAGGGACCTTGTCAGATTTCCTGCCAAAATTTCTTCTACAGGAGTCTTCCTGAGCTTATTATAGTATACTTGGCTCACACCTTTATGGATGACTTTTGCAATTTTTCCTCTACGGACATTGGATGCCTGTCGTTTTCGAGTATTTACTTTTAAATGGCAGATTTGTCCACGGCGATAAACAGTCATGGAAACCTTTCTCTGCATGCTTGCAGGTTTTCTCTCCATCAGAAATATGTACTGAGCTTTGCATGTTGGAAATGTGCAAATTGCACGAATATTTACAAAGGCAGAATTCCTTTTCCTGCTGTGCATCAATCGGACATGTTGGTACTTGAAAGCAAGTACACAGTTAGGGTTCACTTTGTTGAATTCCTCATAAAGTACGTGTGTCCACGGTTTTCTTAATTTCCTTGAACCAATTCTTGGTTTTATTGTTCTCCATTTCTTTTTGTCAAGTGAAATCTTGAAGGTTTTTGGAACAGAACAAACCTTTCGAAGCTCCTTTGGCTTTCTCTGTGATTGATTGTGCTTTTCAACATGTTCTGTTGCCATAACAGAGTCAAAATCATCTGTAACTGTTAGCGACTCATGTTCACTATCCGTCCTTTCCTTGGCAAAATCTGTCACCATCTCACTCAATTGACTCAAAGTAGTATGCATGTCACTCTCTTCGTTGACTAATTCAGGAAATTCACTTCTATTATCTGTAGTCCCAGCAGTTTCCTGAACTTTAGCACACAACATTGAGCAGTCTTATTGATGTTTGTTCTGTCAGTGTCATTCTCTTGTAACAATGGTTTTTTAATATCATCATCAGTACTCTTTCTCGAGGCATCATCAACGTCATCTTCACTGACATGTTGATTGTCACTGTGTGTTGAGTCTTGTAATGTATGAAGTGTTCCACTTTCTTTAGGAGTTTCTTTTGTCATGAAGGGGTCGCCAAGGAGCTTCCCTTGAGTATCAGGGCGATCTTAACACAGGATCTGGAGGATGGCTCTTTTTCAGCTTCCTTGAGAGCAGCACTTGGTCTTTAATTCCCCTGCGGTTCTCATGCCAAATAACCCATAACCAATGCTTGTTTTGTTTGTTCTCATTTCCAAAAATTGACAGTGACAGGTTTGTCCAGATCTCAGAATTATATGGAACGGTATGTCCTAGATTCACTTTTGACAACTCTTTCTCGACAACACTGAAGCCACCTGCTAAAGCCCACAGGTCCTTTGATGCCTTTTGTTTCCTACCACGACTCATATTCTACAAAGTTAATGAATAGACAGTGTTAAAACATAAATCAAATTCCAAAGACAAAAATGAAAATAAGAATAAGAAAAAAGTAAAAATTATTACAATAATGTCAAAGAACTAAGCTATTATGTTTGTGGCAGTCTTCAGTTAAGAGATATATTATTATCAATAACAGTTTATACTAAATACTATTGTTATTAGTTGGTGTTGTTGTTACAATTCTTAATGTTAAATTTAAAATAAAAACTAAAAATTAAAAAAAAAAACTATTCATTTAAACTTAATGGAGTGTGACGATGACATTGAGGGCTATTTTTTGGCATGCCCCATTAATACTATGTTGCCTATATCTTGCAAATAATGTCAACATGCCAAATTTTCATGAATTTCTGATGCTTGGGGTTAATAGCAAATTCTACAGTGAATAACAGATAAGGGATGTACTAGTAATATTGTCCACGAGAGAGCATGGCTATGGCAAAATGCGGCATCTCACTTTGGCACTTCTGGCAGCATCTCCAGCAGGCAGTGACTTTATTCAGCAGCATATATATATACACACACACACACACACACATATACATATATATATATATATATATTAGATGCAATCAAAATTGTTCAACACCAATAAAATTTTGCTGCTGAGAACAAAAATATTATTTGAGTGATTCCGATGAAGTTGATGAAAAAATCTAACTGGCTCTAACCATATGTGTTCACAAAATTATTCAACCCACACAAGTAAAATTTTGTGCAGAATCTTTTATTCTTTAGAACCTCCAATAAATGCTGCCTTTAAGCGCAGCTTTGAAGCTTCTGTCACCTCTCTGCTGCAATCATAGCCCATTACTTGATTGAAAAATTTACATTTTATCAATGCTTTTTACAAATTCCACCAAATATTTTCAATGAGATTTCAATCTGAAGACTGTTCAGCATATTCAAGTCAGCCTTTTATATTCTTGGTCAAGAGTGCAATTCGGCAAAGCTGGATGGATGGATAGATGGAAGGAAGATAGACAAGTGGTTGGATGGATGGATAGATGGATGGATGGATGGATGGATGGAAGATTGACAAGTGGTTGGTTGATTGGTTGGATGGATGGACGGACAAATGGACGGACAAATGGATGGATAGACGGATGGAAGATGGACAAGTGGTTGGAAGGATGTTTGGATGGATGGATGGTTGACGAATGGATGGACAAGGATGGATGGATGGATGGATGGATGGATGGATGGATGGATGGAAGATTGACAAGTGGTTGGTTGATTGGTTGGGTGGATGGACGGACAAATGGATGGATAGACGGATGGAAGATGGACAAGTGGTTGGATGGATGGTTGACGAATGGACGGACAAGTGGATGGATGGATGGATGGATGGATGGTTGACGAATGGACGGACAAGTGGATGGATGGATGGATGGATGGTAGATTGACAAGTGGTTGGATGGATGGATGGGTGGATGGATGGATGGATGGATGGATGGACAGATGGATGTCAAGCCATCACAGTATAGCGAGTATGTGACCCTATTGACATCAGCAGACTCGGTTTCACACTTTGAAATACTTTTCCAGGCCTTTAATACAGCTTTCAACAGTTGCTTGTTTTTAAAGTTTCTGCCGTTAGTCTGCTCTTCAGATGAAATGCTTGTTCAGTCTGATATGTGTCATATAGTGGAGCATAAAAACTTAAATAACAAAATTTAAGATAAATTCTAACAAATGACAGTCCTGTGGTATACTTGTATTTTATTGAAATGTAGTTAAAAAAACCCAAAAACATTACATTGAATTATGTAATTGGCCAGCGGCAGGTGCAGAAGAAGAAAGTCTGTGGCCAAAAGTTATGGTTATCTGCAGTGTGTTGAGCGCTCTTATTTTCAGGAACGAAATTTTGAGAAAAGCAGGTTTAACCCTCTGAGGTTCTTCATTTATGAATCACACTCAGGACCTTCAGGTCAAAAATGACCCGGAGGGTGGGATTCAGGTATACTTTTTTTCAGTAAAATCAATCAAATGTATTTTTGTTCAATAATATTTTTTCTTTCTTTTTTGGTGTTTTGAGAGAATTTTATGATAAAAATGATTTTTTTTATACATTTATTTATTGCTTTTCTTTTTATAATAATTAATTTTTATACAATAATTATGATCAATTTTTTCCCATTGAATATAATAAAAAAATTATATATATTTATATATATATATATATATATTATATATGTATGTAATTTTTTTAATTTTATTATTAATGCTGTATTTTATTTTAAAGTACAGCTAAGGCCTATAGAAAACAATTTTTGAAATTAGATTGGTGCCATCTGGTGGACAAATTAAGCATTTTTATCATGCAATAGCACATTTTTACCACTATAGAGAATTTACAGCTCTCTGTAGAAAGGCTTGTGAATTCTAGTGATTTTTGCACATATTTGCCTATTTATTTCAGGTTGTGGATTTTAATATATAATCACAGATTCTCAAAGACTATTTTTGTCAAGTTTTTTTTTTGTTTGGTTGGTTTAAATGGTAATTTCAAGTGCCAGTTTTACTTTATAATACAGTCAAACCTGAACATTGCACTAGAAAGAGAACAAATGGAAAGCATTTTGTTACCCATTGTTTTAATTCTAACTTAATAAAAAAAATTACATTATTTCAATCATAACATATTTTTAATAACCTTTTATTATAAAAATTTCCATTAAAATTATTTTTTGCAATTCAATGAACAGTAACTCTTCAAAATTGCCAATAGCAATTATGAACAAAAACAAAAATAACAGCAAACGTATAATAATTTTCAAACAGTACATGTAAATGGAAAATAGAAAATAAAAAAAATGTTTTAAATACCATCATAACTAAATATTTACATATTATTATGTCCATATTATTTAAATTGAATGAACAGTAACTAAACTAACAGTTATCAAACTAAATTAATTATACTAACTATAAACTAAAAATGATCAAAACAGTAAATTATCAAACAGTAAATTAGAGAAAAAAAAAAATCATTCTAACTATATTTACATATCATTTACAAACTAATTAACACAGGTTGTCACACATCACAATAGAGTGTCCCTTACAAATTGGAATGTGGCACTTTGAGCAAACGATGCCTGTTTTCAAATCGTGTGGTAAGCACTTTCTGCATCTTCTTCTTTTGGCACCCATCTTTTTGGAGGGACCATCTTTGGAGGGAGCTGGAGGGGGAGGGACCAGCTTGGGACCAGGGACCAGCAGGGACCATCTTTGGAGGGACCAGCTCGGGAGGGACCATCTTTGAAGGGACCATCTTGGAGGGACCATTGGGAGGGACCATCTTGGGAGGGACCATCTTGGGAGGGACCATCTTTGGAGGGACCAGCTCGTGAGGGACCAGCTTGGGAGGGACCATCTTTGGAGGGACCAGCTCGTGAGGGACCAGCTTGGGGGACCATCTTTGGAGGGACCAGCTCGTGAGGGACCAGGAGGACCATCTTGGAGGGACCAGCTCGGGAGGGACCATCTTTGGAGGGACCAGCTTGGGAGGGACCAGCTCGGGAGGGACCAGCTTGGGAGGGACCATCTTTGGAGGGACCAGCTCGGGAGGGACCATCTTTGGGACCATCGACCAGCTCGGGAGGGACCAGCTTGGGAGGGACCATCGGGAGGGACAGGGAAGGACCATCTTTGGAGGGACCAGGGAGGGACCATCTTGGACCAGCTCGGGAGGGACCAGCTGGGACCAGCTGGGAGGGACCATCTTTGGAGGGACCAGGGACCTGGGAGGGACCAGGAGGGACCAGGAGGGACCGCCAGGGAGGGACCATCTTTGGAGGGACCAGCTTGGGAGGGACCATCTTTGGAGGGACCAGCTCGGGAGGGACCATCTTGGAGGGACCAGCTCGGGAGGGACCAGGGAGGGACCGATGGGAAGGACCATCTTTGGAGGGACCAGCTTGGGAGGGACCAGCTCGGGAGGGACCAGCTTGGGAGGGACCAGCTCGGGAGGGACCAGCTGGGGAAGGACCATCTTTGGAGGGACCAGCTTGGGAAGGACCATCTTTGGAGGGACCAGCTTCTTGGAGGGACCAGGAAGGGACCAGGAGGGACCAGCTCGGGAGGGACAGCTTTGGACCATCGGACCAGCTTCGGGAGGGACCAGCTCGGGAGGGACCAGCTGGGAGGGACCAGCTGGGACCAGGATCCAGCTTCTTTTTCCATCTTGGACCAGGTCCATTTTTTCTTTTTCGGAGGGACCAGCTCAGCTCGGGAGGGAGTGTTGCAATACGCCTGAAGGTTACTAGGGAAGAATTCCATCCTTTGATCTTACTCTCTGTGTGTGTGTGTGTGTGTGCGCGCGTGTGTGTGTGTGTGTGTGTGTGTATGTACGCGTGTTCAAGAGAGAGAGAGACATAGTATGTGACACTTGAATTTTGGACCCAATGTCTCCCCTTTATTTTATTCATTGATTTTATTTCACATATTCTCATATTTCTCTGTTACAGGCTCACCAGTCTAGTATTTCCTTGTGTGTGTGTCAACACCCACTGAGCAAATTAAGTCCAGAAGACGTCTTTTTGAGGTCTTGTCTCAGGTTGAAAAGGCGTTCATTGAGGTGCCAGAATGAAAGTTTTTATGACGTCTTTTTTTGACGTCTTCCGGACATCCGATATAGACGAACACGCAGAATCACCAAAGGAGAAAAAATCACAATTTTTAAGCCACCATCGTGGAGATGAGTGTTTGCTTTAGTTGGGCTCTTGACCCTTGACTTCTTAATATTAGAGTTTGTTTGGGCTGTTAACTAAGTCATAACAGTTAGACAAGTAAAGAGAAATGATCAGGTGTCAATTATGATTTCACATAATCATTTATTGACCTGAATCACTGAACTCATTTAGAGCCCAATCTCTGAGTTAGATTTACGTTATTGATTACAGCAGAACTGTGATTCTACATCTGAAGATCAACTTTATCAATATAATCTGAAGGTTTTCACAGGATTAAAAAAAAAACTTTCTTTTAGGCACACACAGACATCAAGAATCAGTCTGTGAATCTCAACGACGGTGACAAGCAACATATTCTGATCAACAGATCAACTCTGAACATTAGAAAACAAGCTACTAAAAAGTCACATAAAAACAGAAAAATTTAAATAGTGAGAATAAAGAAAATTACTAAGAAAATTCAGCTCATAATTTATTCATGAAGCAATGCATGATGGGAGCCATGGGTGAATTTTGATTGGTGGCACCCAGAATGTACTGCAACATGCTTTTTGATGGTCACCACTGTTGAGATTCACAGTCTGATTCTTGATGTCTGTGTGTGCCTAATTCAAAAGCTTTTTTTTTTTTTCATGTGAATCGTATTGTAAAAGTTGATCTTCAGCTGTAGAATCACAGTGCTGCTGTAATCAATAATGTAAATGTAACTCAGAGATTGAGCTCTAAATGAGTTCAGTGATTCAGGTCAAATAATGATCATGTGAAATCAGAACCAACACCTGATCATTTCTCTTTGCTTGTCTTGCTGTTATAACTCAGTTACAACAGCCCAAACAAATTTGAATATAATAAGTCAAGGGACAAGAGCCCAACTAAAGCAAACACTCATCTCCACGGTGGTGGCTTAAAAATTGTGATTTTTCTCCTTTGGTGATTCTGCGTGTTCGTCTATATCGGATGTTCAGAAGACGTCAAAAAAAGACGTCATAAAAACTTTCATTCTGGCCCCTCAGTGGATGTCTTTTCAACCTGAGACAAGACCTCAAAAAGACGTCTTCTGGACATGTGACTTTTGCATTTTGGATCCAATGTCTCCCCTTTATTTGATTCATTGATTTTATTTCACATATTCTCACATTTCTCTGTTACAGTTTCACTAGTCTCATATTTCCCTATGTGTGGTGTGTGTGTGTGTCTATTTTGCAACCTTGATGGCTTACAGCCTCATGCTTTCATTGCTGTGCACTTTATTTCTTACATTGATGAATAATTGCTTTTATTTCACACATTTCCCAAAATTAACTTTTGCAATGACACACTTTCATTTGTGTGATCGTGTGTTTTTGTGTGTATAAGTGTGTGTGTGTTAATTTTTTTGTCTGTTTTGCACTCTTGGTGTTTTAGAGATTCACCCCTTCACTGTTGTGTGCTTTTTTTCTGCATCGTGGCTGATTTGTAGATTGTACACACACAAAAACTCAGTATTTTCATATTTTTGCCAATTTCCCATTCATTTCCTATGGCGGGTCATTTTTGACACCGAAGACCCTGAGTGTGACTATTTTTTTTTACGACCACTTAGACTTTTCAAATCCTGTCCCCAATGTTTTTGGGTGTTCATATACCAAGTACCAATAAAGTCACCAAGTTTCGGACCATTCCGATGAAGCTACGATTTTTAACAATTTAAAAAAAAATAAAAAATCTCGGGTCATAAATGACCGAAGAACCTCAGAGGGTTAAATAACTTTTGCCTAGACATGAAAATGCACCTTCCAAACATAAATGGTTGTATTTCAAGAATGCTTGGAATAGACCTAAGGTTGTTTTTTTTTTGTTTTTTTTTTTGTTTTGTTTTTTAAAAGAAGACACTTGTCAGATTATTGTAGAAGTTAAATAAATTAGGAAAGTGAAATAAATTAATGCAAGATATAAAAGTGTAGGTTTTTTAAAATGTAAAAATATAATTGTTTATATTTTACAATAATACATTTAAAAAATGTTCTACTCTTAAATGCAAGAAAATCTAAGCCAACAATGTCTACATTACAAATTTTATGTAGAAATATTTAAAAAATTAGTTTTCAGTAATATTTTGTTTGGGCGCAGTACCAAACTTTTTCCACTAGATGACACCCAAGCGCCATTATTGACAATTTAATGGCGCATCCATTTATTTGAGGGATCTGAACCATGTATTTCCATATTTACATACATTTATGAAGTACACATCCTATTCAGAAGTAGTATGGGCAGTTTTTCAACATGTGATTTGAATTTAACCTCTAAAAAACATATAATTACAACATGTGTATTCATTATAGATCCATTTTTAATAAAACAATTCTTTTTTGGGCAGTAGTTTATACAGGACTAGCGTGAAATTTGCATTAATACACCTTTTCCCAGATCGCATCACACACTCACACTCAGACACACACACACACACACAGCGGGGGCGAATTATGTAATTGGCCCGCGACTGGTGCTGCCGAAGAAGGTCCATGCTGCTGGAAATGCCGCTGTGAGATGCCGATGCCTCATTTTTGCGCCAGGCCCTACAGGTGAAGTTCACTTTAATAGCTGTAAATGTCTTTATTTTAGCCTATGCCTACTTCTCGAAAGCTGTAGCTCAACATCACTTTGTCTACCCTAACCTGCAGTGTCAATGTAAATTCACTATCTTATGAATAAAATACTGTCAAGATTCGAAATTGTTGTTTTACTCACCTGTTCTGACCGCGAAAGAAAAGACAGAAAAATGCAGAAGCTGGGAAAAAACCATTGCAGGAAAAATTATGATCATTACAAAATATTACAAATATATAGCCTATATATAATCTTATCACTTGCAGTAGCCTAATATAAGCGGAATAATCAACGCTATCTCACAACCAATTTTTAGGTATTTGACCAGGTGGCTAATTAGTACTAACTGTACGTCCTTACTCGATCGATGCGATCGCGAAAGCAACTCGGATACACTGTTTATTTCAAATTAAAAGCCAAGCATAGGCACTTCAGATTTTTTTTTTAAACCCGGCCCAAAGAATAAATAAATAAATAGATAGGCTAAATTAAATTGTTCTTTAAAAAAAAAAAAAAAAAAAAGTAATTACAAAACTACTTTTACATAAAACTTTTTCATTAGCATTCATTGTTGGTAAGGGTACAAGTTAACTTTTTATTATTTTTCCCCCCACATGTTCCATTTAATTCTGTAGAACATTCTTTTATATTTAGATAACGATTTTCATGATTTATCAAAACATTATGTTCTTATGATAAATCAACTTAGATAATGTTATTCAAATAAAATATATTTAGTTTTTTATATATTAATTTCTATAATTACACTTGTAATTACACTATTGACCCATCCCTTAACCCTTACCCCTATCCTTAAACCTACCCATCCCACCAAAGCTTTCCCTAACCTTACCCGTATCCACCTCAATAGCAGCAAATGTGTTTTACAATTCAATATGAACCCAATAAGTACATTGTACTTATTTTTGATGCAAGTACATATGAGTTAAGGCCACTTAATATAAAGTGGGACCATATTTTTCTCTTGTGGCCCGTACATAAAAAAAAACACTGTTAATCATTTAAATTACAGGCCTAATTAATGTCATTGTATAATAAAACAAATCTTATAAAAAAAAAAATCTAAAGGAAAATAGGCTAATAGCCTAATCTTTTCTTCACATCTTATCTTAACAGCACGTCAGTTGTGGGGTAATGTGCTATGAAATTACTGAGGATGAAATGTGGCATATTATAATATTAATTTATTAATAAAAGTAGCCTAAACAAATATTAATAGAATAGAATGGAAAAGGCCTAAAATAATTGGAAATGCTAAATGATCTTAATATTGCCTATATTTTTTGTTTTTGTTTTGACAATATCATTTTGATGCAACTCAGCAAGTTGAATTTAATTTGTGTTAACTTGTGGTAAACTTGTCAAGGATTGATTATGTAATAAAATATTAACATGGGGTTAACCAATTTCAGTATGCAATAAATACAAATATAATGAGAAAATGTCACGTTAAATGACTCGAGATTCAGTTGCAAGCATACAAATATTTATTAAGGAAGATAACGTGAACAACAGCTGAGTAACAAAGGAGGTCGTGGGTGCTGATGGTGTCTTCGGTAGCGCAGGGACTAAAATGGGTGGATGAATGAATTGCAAGACAGAAGTCCAGTGATAATGTGATCCACAAACGACAGGCAGTCCAAACACAGCGGGAACACTGGAGCACAGTACACAAGAGATCAGGTGACACTATACAAAGAACAAGAGTGAGCAGCAACAACAACAAAACAAAATATCACCTGTAGTAAGTCATTCTAGTCACTAGGAAGGTACTACAAGCTTTGGAACTTGAAAAAACCCTTTTGGTGAATTACTGTAATGATTTTTCTAGAAATATTTGTGTACTGTACATACAGTAAGGGGTAAATTGGTCAAATATCACCTGTAGTAAGTCAGTCTAGTCACTAGGAAGGTACTACAAGCTTTGGAACTTGAAAAAACCCTTTTGGTGAATTACAGTAATGATTTTTCTAGAAATATTGTGTACTGTACATACAGTAAGGGTAAATTGGTCAAATATCACCTGTAGTAAGTCAGTCTGGTCACTAGGAAGGTACTACAAGCTTTGGAACTTGAAAAAACCCTTTTGGTGAATTACAGTAATGATTTTTCTAGAAATATTTGTGTACTGTACATACAGTAAGGGGTAAACTGGTAAATTTCACCTGTAGTAAGTCAGTCTGGTCACTAGGAAGGTACTACAAGCTTTGGAACTTAAAAAACCCTTTTGGTGAATTACAGTAATGATTTTTCTAGAAATATTTGTGTACTGTACATACAGTAAGGGGTAAATTGGTCAAATATCACCTGTAGTAAGTCAGTCTAGTCACTAGGAAGGTACTACAAGCTTTGGAACTTAAAAAAAAACCCTTTTGGTGAATTACAGTAATGATTTTTCTAGAAATATTTGTGTACTGTACATACAGTAAGGGGTAAATTGGTCAAATATCACCTGTAGTAAGTCAGTCTAGTCACTAGGAAGGTACTACAAGCTTTGGAACTTGAAAAAAACCCTTTTGGTGAATTACAGTAATGATTTTTCTAGAAATATTGTGTACTGTACATACAGTAAGGGGTAAATTGGTCAAATATCACCTGTAGTAAGTCAGTCTGGTCACTAGGAAGGTACTACAAGCTTTGGAACTTGAAAAAACCCTTTGGTGAATTAGTAATGATTTTTCTAGAAATATTTGTGTACTGTACATACAGTAAGGGGTAAATTGGTCAAATATCACCTGTAGTAAGTCAGTCTGGTCACTAGGAAGGTACTACAAGCTTTGGAACTTGAAAAAACCCTTTTGGTGAATTACAGTAATGATTTTTCTAGAAATATTGTGTACTGTACATACAGTAAGGGGTAAACTGGTAACATTTCACCTGTAGTAAGTCAGTCTGGTCACTAGGAAGGTACTACAAGCTTTGGAACTTGAAAAAACCCTTTTGGTGAATTACAGTAATGATTTTTCTAGAAATATTTGTGTACTGTACATACAGTAAGGGGTAAATTGGTCAAATATCACCTGTAGTAAGTCAGTCTGGTCACTAGGAAGGTACTACAAGCTTTGGAACTTGAAAAAACCCTTTTGGTGAATTTACAGTAATGATTTTTCTAGAAAATTTGTGTACTGTACATACAGTAAGGGGTAAACTGGTAACATTTCACCTGTAGAGTAAGTCTAGTCACTAGGAAGGTACTACAAGCTTTGGAACTTGAAAAAAACCCTTTTGGTGAATTACAGTAATGATTTTTCTAGAAATATTTGTGTACTGTACATACAGTAAGGGGTAAACTGGTAACATTTCACCTGTAGTAAGTCAGTCTAGTCACTAGGAAGGTACTACAAGCTTTGGAACTTGAAAAAACCCTTTTGGTGAATTACAGTAATGATTTTTCTAGAAATATTTGTGTACTGTACATACAGTAAGGGGTAAATTGGTCAAATATCACCTGTAGTAAGTCAGTCTGGTCACTAGGAAGGTACTACAAGCTTTGGAACTTAAAAAAACCCTTTGGTGAATTACTGTAATGATTTTTCAAGAATATTTGTGTACTGTACATACAGTAAGGGGTAAATTGGTCAAATATCACCTGTAGTAAGTCAGTCTAGTCACTAGGAAGATATTACAAGCTTTGGATCTTGAAAAAACCCTTTTGGTGAATTACTGTAATGATTTTAAAGTAATTTCAAATTATACAAATTAGACGTTTTTAAGAAGTTGGGGAATTGACAGACGTTCCCTTAGTCATGCACCGTGATCATGCACTGTGAAAGCGCTTTAAAGCATACATATGCATCTGTAATACCCGTAGGTGGTTTTGAGTGATTTTTTTTATGTTGATATACAGAAGTTTCATAATTGTTAAACTATTTATAGTATTCATATCTCTGAAAGATTGTGTCTTTGTAGTACAGGGCAAGGGAAAGCGAAAATCCGGCGAATATCAAACCTAAAACTAACTTTACCCCGCTAATGCTGCATGACTTTGGCGTGATTTAATGCGCGCGCGCGTTAAGCGGAGCACGGAGTTGCCATGGAAACGGGGAAACAACAACGGACAAGCAAGCAGCAAAAACTCCTCCGTCTCTCGCTGTTGTTTTCACTGCTTTCAGGTGAGTTTAGTCCATAAAAACACACAAATAATACATACAACTGTTCCTGACACTTTTCTTACCTGTAATTGACACGCTTCTGTTGAATATTTTCTTTTTATAGAAATGGGTTTAGTGTCTTCGAAAAAGTCCGTTAGCATCTCAACCATTTTCAGAGTAACGTTAGGTATGCTAAGCTATCGATTGAGCTCTTGTTTATTAATATTCGGCCTTTATATCACATCTTATGTGTAGATTAGATGTTTTGAAAGTTTTGTAAAGGTTTTGCTGGTAATTTTTTCAATGGGTGATTGGAAGTATGCTAATTTATATGACCTAAAAGAATGCGCTGTACTCTGTACTGTTAATCGGTGACGTCACTTAGATGAAGCGCGAAAAGACTCGTTCAAACATGTTTAATCTCTCATGGTAAACTATTAATACAAATTGTTTGTGGTTTTAGGAGCGACAGAAAAAAAACCTCTACAACAAAGGGTGATTAAGCTCCACCCTTGCTGCTGACCTGAAGGAAACAGGTGAACTGAGAAAGCTCATTAAATAACTTCATATGCAATTTTTCACTATATACTTCACCTATATCACCATGTATATGTACTTTTTTCAATTATATTTCTATGTATTAGTTTTAAGAATGCTGTGACATCCAAATGTAAGTGACCTGTATGAGCAATAACGTTACTAATAAGTTAACCTAAAAAAAAAATCTTTTTTTTTTTTTTGTATATTCTGTATATTATTCTTCTCTTTTCTGCATTTCACATATGCTCAAGCTTGTTTACAGTGGCATGCAAAAGTTTGGGAAACACTTGCAGAATATATAAAATGTAAAAATTAACAAAATAACAGGGATTATACAAAATGCATGTTATTTTTATTTAGTACTGTCCAGAGTAAGATATTTTACACAAAATGTGTTTACATTTAGTCCACAAGACAAAAAAATTGCTGAATTTATTAAAATAACCCCATTCAAAAGTTTGGGAACCATTGGTTCTCAATACTGTGTGGTTACTGATGATCTACGACTGTTTTTTGTTTGTGATGTTTTATGATCTGTTTGTTCTGAGCAGTTAAACTGAGCTCTGTTCTTCAGAAAAATCCTCCAGGTCCTGCAGATTCTTCAGTTTAAGCATTTTTGGCATATTTGAACCCTTTCCAGCAGTGACTAAATGATTTTGAGATCCGTATTTTCACATCGAGGACAACTGGGGGACTCAAACACAACTATTAAAAAGGTTCAAACATTCACTGATGCTCCAGAAGAAAACACGATGCACTAAGAGTCAGGGGGTGAAAACCTATTGAATTTGAAGATCAAGGACTATTGTACTAAATTCTGTGGCAGTACTAAGAAGAAAAAAGAAAAAGAAAAATTTGGACATCATCCCGTTCAAAAGTTTTCACCCCCGACTCTTAATGCATCGTGTTTTCTTTCTAGAGCTCAGAGAATGTTGAACCTTTTTAATAGTTGAGTTTGAGTCCCTCAATTGTCCTCAGTGTGAAAAAAAAAAGAAAAAAAAAAAAAAGGGGGGATCTCAAAATCATACAGTCACTGCTGGAAAGGGTTCAAATTAACAAACAGTCGTAGATCGTCCAGGTAACCACACACAGTATTAAGAACCATCTAACAGGTTGCTTGTGCAGGAACACACAAACAAAGATGATTTTCAAACAAGTCTTTACTCAGTAATCCAACAGGAGATAATACAGGAACAGATAAAACGCAACAACACAAGGAACATACGAGACCGGACACTGTGGTGAGGATGGTGACTGCTTATGAAGGGAGTGTTGATGAGCGGTAATGATGGTGATGGTCTTTAGGTGCGGGTGATTGATGATCGTGTGCAGGTGAGGAACAGGAGGGATGCTGGGAAACGTAATGCCGGTGCAGGTGACTGTGACAGTACAGAGAAGGACGGTCAAGCTGGAGGATGAGCCAGGTGGTGGCCCAGTCCCCAGTCAGGATGGTGGACCACAGCGGCAGCACTGGAGGGAGGAGCCATGGTGTTGACAGCTTCAGTTCCACCTTGGGGACGAGTGATGACGGAGGAGGAACCCACGGCGCAGATGGAGGGCTGATGGAGTGGATCGATGGCAATGACCCAGACGACCACGACAGAGCCGCAGCAACGACCCCCTGAGATGGATGCAGGGATACCAAGGGCAGAGGCGGAGCCTGAGGGAGGGCGGAGCTTGCTGGAGCAGTAGGGGTGGAGGGCCGGGGAGCAGTAGGGGTGGAGGGCCGGGGAGCAGTAGGGGTGGAGGGCCGGAGAGCAAGGGCTCTCCGCTGAATGGGACTGCCGACTCAGACCTGTCCTCAGATGGAAACCCCTCAGGCTATGGGGTCATGCTCGGCCGCTCCTCCTGATGTGGGCTCTGACGTCACGGCGGAGTCGTTCACTCCATCTGCGGTGGGTCTCTGACTGGGAACTGGGCTTGGCACGTTTCTGGATCGGGGCCGTTTGCTCTCCAGACACTTCAACAAGGTTTCCCTCCAGTTCAAGCCAGTGGTGTCTGGGAGGTTGCTGGGGCCATGGAAGTTCGCCCTGATCCAGAACAAGGTCTTCAGGGTTTCATCCTCCAGCAGGCTGGTGATGGCAAGGTGAGAAAACGCAGACGAAAAAGACAGGAAATTGTGGCTCTCCTGTGCTACGGTGATGAATTTTTCCCATTCATCCGTTTGGGAGGTCCGGTCTTCTGTAACAGGTTGCTTGCGCAGGAACACACAATGAAGTAAATGATTTTTAAACAAGTCTTTACTTAGTAATCCAACAGGAGATAATACAGGAACAGGTAAAACACAACACAAGGAACATACGAGACCAGACACTGTGGTGAGGATGGTGACTGCTTATGAAGGGAATGCTGATGAGTGGTAATGATGGTGGAATCAGGTGCGGGTGATTGATGATCATGTGCAGGTGAGGAACAGGAGGGATGCTGGGAAACGTAGTGCCGGTGCTGGTGACTGTGACAAACCAAGGGTTCCCAAACTTTTGAACCAGGTTATTTTAATAAATTCAGCAATTTTTTTGTCTTGTGGACTATATGTAAATATCTTTGATCTCTCTTATTTTGTTAAAATTATTCACATTTTCAAAGATTCTGCAAGGGGTTCCCAAACTTTTGCATGGTACTGTATTTCTAACAAACCTAACATTATATATAATATTGTTGACAAATCACTTATGTTCCTAGATTCTTCCATGCTGATGCCAGCAGAGTTGAATGGACCTCCTGTCAGATAACATCTCCAAGTTATGAACAATATGGCTAGTAAGTAAAATCTCAAACTTACACTTGTCTGTCATTCTGTGTCAAATCAATTAGAGGTCCCCAGCTCAAAATTTCTATTTTGTTATTTTTATTTATTTATTTTTTTGTAGAAAGACAAACATAAATAGTGTATCATGACTAAGTCACAGCTGAAGGGCGTTTGTTAGGCACACCATGAAGCGGAGTAACCCCTTCAACCGTGACTTATTCATGATACAGCACTAGCCTTGAGTACCTTATTGCTTTTATAAAACGGATACCACAATACAAATATTAAAGCCAAAAATATGTATCAATGCAACTTTATGAAGTAAACTTTCACTAAAGCATTCCTTCCGATGGGAAAAATAGTCCCTGACCATGAACTCATTACTCATTTACTGAATAATCCACTTTGTAGAGGGGTCAAAATGACAATTTGACTTCAGCAATCTTTGTTTCATTATATGCCAACAGTGACAATTTATACAATGGTAAAAAGCACTTCTTGTGTTTTTTGCCTCAACTTTTCATGCGAACCGTGCCCCGTTTCAAACTAAACTGCCAGTGTGAAAGCATCCTAAGAGTATTCAAGATATCTTAATATCCTTCTAGATTCTCAAGGCCTGTACACACCGGGACGAATATCGCACACGCTTATCGCCAGCATTTTTTGAGACGTTTTGTGTGATCATACCCAAGCGATTGGACAGTATGTGGCGCTTGTGCTTAACGTTAGTTCAAATAAAATATTTATGATATTAAAGGTGCTATAGAGGATGTTTTGTTTTATACACTGCCATGATTGGCCAAGAGGGCCAATCCGCACACGTCTCTCACAAGGAATATAATGGCAGTGATTGACAAGCCAGAGGGCCAATCGTTTATGCGATGATCACGTAAACGATTGGCTGATGTTTTTAAGGCCCTACCTCGTGCACAGATGATGTATATTGATATTATTCCTTTCAGTGCACCTAATAAATAGTATTTTATCAGTTAGTAAAGACAGTTTCAAGTAATATTGCAAAAATGTATAAAACAAAACATCCTCTATAGCACCTTTAATAAAGTTAAATAAGATAAAAATATAAAATGGATATAAAATGGCATATTTATAACATAAGAGAGATGGTAGTCAGAAACGGTAGTGCAAATAAGTCACAATGACAGTAGTGTAAGTGAACGGTAGCGAATAGACATTAAATAGACTTTCTCAACTATATTTCTTGAATGTAAAAGAAAAAAACAAACAGTAAAAATACAGAAATAATACACATCTATTGGTGTGGCCAAGAACTGGCAGAGCACCCATAGGGTGCGTCTCAGTCAGCTCCCTAGTTCAGTAGTTAGGGCACTGATCAGGGAGTCGGCCACATTCATTTACATGGTATACTGATACACGATCTAGGACGCTAGGGAGCTGATTGAGACGCAGGGATAGTTTGTAGGGGTCTTCCTTGTCTACTTACTTTCTCTTCGTCTCTTTCTCTTCTCTTTCTCAAAGTAAAGTTTATTAAGAATGAGAATCTAGAAGGATATTAAGAAGGATATTAAGATATCTTCAATAATTTGCAGGCATGCAAACTTTGGAAAAAGTGTATTTATGGCACTCAGGTATGTTCTATGCAACTGAGATAGAAAATCACGAGATACATTTCTAGTTTCAACATTATTTGTTCTCCAGACATTGCTCTTTAAAACAAAAAAAAAGTATCAGCTGTATGCAAAGTGACCCACATTTGGTTTTTGACCACTGAAAATGTGTACATTTTACCAATTTATTCATGGAGCCACATTAAGATCTCCATATCTCTGTGGTTGAACCATCGAGGGCCTTTTAAATGAAGATACCAAAAGGAAAGTTTGTATCTTTTGCTCTATTGACTTGGTTTGCGCTGTTGCTTGTAGTAGATTGTAGATTCTTTGTTCTTATTTTCTTTATTTTTATTTGATGGTAATCCTTTTTTCCCTGAATAGCACATACAGAACTGTACTGAAACCACGATACAAACCGAACCGTGAGCAATTCTAACCGTTACACCCCTAATAGCCACTGACACTGCCAATACAGACTGGATGTGCCACTAAGACGTGCCATTGGCTTCTGTACATCGGATGTCATTATTGTAAATAAAAATCATGAGGCAAAGGAAAATAGAGTACAGTTGGTGCAGTGCTGCAAAAGCTATGAATTTATGAATTGATTTCAAACCTTGCCATTTTCTTAATATATAAATGTGTACTTGGTGTATGACAACAGGCTGCTTTTGCATATTTATAATTTCTGTCTTTCCAATCCTATACAGATGCAGTAATGAAATGGAGTCAAGATGCAACTGAGAGGAGATGATAAAAAAACATGCTTCTGAGCACCTTCATGCACAACAAGAAAGGAAGGAGTGGGACGCACACAATAATATTTTTAAAAAGACTTCATAAGAATGTTATGGATTGTTGTTTGTTATTTGTTATTTATGTTGTTTCTAAATGTTATGTACGAGCAATTCCAGCATTATGGATGTGACATTTGCAGGCATAACTTGAAATATAAATATTTATAGAATGTATTCATTACCAATATATTGAATCATCTGTTTATATTTTTCTAAACCCCTGAAAATAGAGTCTAGACATCAGAAAAATTTCAGCCTATGACTGTGTTTTATATTTTAGATGAGGGAAATACACTTGCTTTGCGGACGTGACAAAAAAACAGACAACATATTTTGTTGACTTAATGTGCATTACAATGCACAAACCTAAAGCAACAGTATCTACCAAATGGAGATTGGTTGACTCTTCACAGAACGTAAAATATCTATTTTATTTTGATTTGCGTTTTCGCATTTAGGAAAGATCAATGTTACAGACGTGATGGTTTTGAAAGCGGAATTTTTCTGACTATAAAAATTTTCTAGTCGACTATATATTACATTAATATAATAAACCATAATGAGCCTTTGATATATATAGGCATAATTTAATACACACTCAAGCGCATGCAGAAAGCTTGCTGCAAATCACTGACAAAAATAGTCTAATAATTATTGTGTCGGGGAAATGTCAGGAATAAAATGCAAGTGATCTCGCCGGTGCCTCCATGTCATGTAAGTGCATTAATACTTAGCATAAAAACGTGCACATTTATCTAGGTCAACGTTAAAGTGTGCGATCCATATTAAAATAAATCTTCATATCAGAGACAGACGCACTTGCAACCTATAAGTTGTGGCTATTGAAGTTTTAAAATGATCTAACTGACCGACATCTATTTCGTTGTTGATGTGTTATTGATCAAGATCATGTAAACATTTGCTGTCATAAAAAAACAAAAAAAAAACTGATCATTAATTTATTATATAATTAAGGTACAAATATTTATCTAAAAATGCAATATTGGATAAAGATGTAATTTTGCTAAGTGTACCCCTCATATGTGGTGGATAATAGCGATTTCCTTCAAATTTCTATTAAAACAGCTAATGCTGTAAAATACAGAACTAAATGCACAAAAAATGTTTCAGTAAGATTGATATTTGCATGGAATTGCTCGTAAAATATGTTTTTTAACCCACTATTATATGTTTTTGTTATTTCTGGGTATACACATACACACAATCATATATAGACTTTACATTGAAATAAATGTTTTAATTGAATGCAAAGTGTAACTGTTTATTTGACACAGAAGCAGTATAAATGATGTCTAAAGTGAGTCTGCAGCTGATTTTGTAACACATTTTAACTAAATTTTAACCTTCTTGAGACATCCTATAGATGTCAATATTGGACGTCCAAACGACGTCGTAAAAAGACGTCATAAAAACTTTCATTCTGGCTCCTCATGGGACGTCTGTTCAACGTGCAACAATGACGTCCAAACGACGTCGAAAAAAGACGTCCAAATGACGTCGAAAAAAGACGTCATAACAACTTTCATTCTGGCTCTTCTGGGGACGTCTTTTCAACGTCCGACAAAGACGTCGAAATGACGTCTTTTGGACGTCTCTTTGCTCAGTGGGGCAGGGGGGTCTATATTTTATGTGTTTAAAATAAGACTTTATTTTCCTGTATAGTTTTCTGGGCATGCAGTCAGGAAAAAGTAGGGTTTTTTTGGGCAAACTGAAGTTGATAGGCTGGCTAGTGTGCAGGCACAAAATGGCCGCCTCTTAGCCGCCTGTTGTTTAGAAGTAGCTTCTCATCTGCTGTGTTCTAGGGTAGTTTGAGTTGGCACTCGTCACTTCAGTTATTATGCATGTTTAGGTCGGCCTTAATTGGCCGCCTGACATTGTTTGCTTGTGAGCTTCGCTTTCTTTCTCTTTCCATGAGATTTGAAGGTGAAGCCCAGGCTTCACTAGGCTTGTGGCCCTGTAAGAAGGCCTGTAGCTTAGCGGCCAGGCTAGAGCTAGGTTAGGTGTGTTATTTGCGTATAACCCTATGTATACTATCCCTTGTCAGGTTGTATAGTTCCTAGTTCTGGTCTCCTCCCGAGGGAGTTGTCAGGCCGTATGCCCATTATCCCCTTACTATGTAGGTGCAATTGTTGAGTTTAAACAGCTAGGTTGTAGACTGTTTTTAGACTCTCTGATGCTGTTATCTCAGGTGGTAGGCCCTTATCTTTGCGTAGATAAGTCATGCTGTGTGTGCAAGGCCCCACTTTCTAGAACTTTTATGCTAGGGAAAATGTTTTTTTCCTCTGAGCCACTTGTTTCTCTAATCAAGTTTGAGTTGACGTTGCTAGGGTTTAGCATTCGTCCTCTATGGCTCAGTACAGATTTGAGAATCTGTATGGAGAGAATTATTTTCCTCTTTGAAAACAGCATATACATCAAAGCGCTGCATTTGCTTTGAAGTTCTAGACTTTTGCCCTACATCGTACAGACCTGCCAACATGTACGCATTTTGCGTACCAAGTACGCATTTTGACCTCAAAGTACGCTGGTACGATTTGTCATTCTATACTACGCAAAAACCCGGTGACTCCTCTGTGCACGCCTAGTACTCAAATCCAGCAAAAGAGTTCGACCAATCTGAGCGCTGGGTTCATTTCCCTAAATAGCAAGAGGGGATGATTGACAAATGCGTACAGCCTATCAATAAAAAGAGACTGCAAATCGACAGCAATACAAAATCCCGCTCGATCCCTCCTTCCACTCCTGTCGTCTGTGACTGAATTCTCAAGCGAGAACAATACAGCAGTCATGGTACTTCTGACACCTTAAGGTAAACGAGTATAAAATGTACAAGTAATGTTGAACAACAAATCTAAATAAAATTGAAATCGCTGATTATGAAAATGTTGTGATGTGTGACTGACTGACAAGCGCGAGTCTGGAGAAACAGGCGTTTATTTATTTATTCTCAGTGTTGAGAAACATATATAGCCTACATGTGTTGCGTTATTGTGTTAATACTAACTAAAGTAACTAATTATGTTATATAGCCTACTTATTTTGTATGAAAACTAGCACATTAGTTAATTATGCATTTAACATGACCGTTGTCTAAATGCTGCGCGAGCCCTCTCTCATAAACACAAACGCGTGCGCACACAGAGAGGTAAAATGAAAATTGCCGTGTTTGGTTTAAAATTTGTTCTTGCTTGTTATTTTTTTTGTCAGAAAAGATTTTTAACTACCCAACCGTGTTTTTAAGATTCGGTAAATGACGGACGCTTTAGTTATCACAACCCCTCGTTATATGACTAACTTCTTGATATTCTTGAATACTCGATGCGTTTGCTCTTATTGGTCCTTTCTATTCATTGTCAACTGTTTTCTATAAATGTTTGTATTGGCTAACCTTTTATTCAGCGAATGTTTGTCTTGTTTATAATTCAAAGACAGCACGCTACAAATAGAAACCCTTTTTTCTGTGGGATTTAGTATCATATTTGGATATTGGAATAATAAATTAAGTATTTTAAATGAATCACATGTAAACTCAATGTTTACTATTTTCTAAGGGTTTCTTAATTGTAGACTAGTTTTCATTACAAAACCTGTATGAACGACTCAACTGTCAGGTTAGTTGTATGTAAATATAGCCTTCTTGAAATTGCAAACAAAAAATTTTGTCCATATTAAATATATGAATGTGATTTACTTGTGGTTTGTATAAGCACACATTATGCAATGCAAGATTAATCATGAATTTAAAAAATGCTTTTGAGCAGGTGTAGTAAAATTTTTAATTGTGTCAATTAAAAAGTAGTAGGCCTTCTATCTCTGGAAGGCCTCTGTTGGCTCAGCTTGGGCTGTTGGCCATAGGGAATGCTGTCACTGACAGCCTGGTGTGACCCGAGGGTGAGTTGCTAAAAGTTTCCTTCGAAACTGCTTGACGTTTGTCAGCCATATTATTTGGCACGCACTCCTCAAGCATGGCGGCGTGGGTATATCATTCCCCAAAGCGCAATCAGCGCAGAGTTGAAGTTCCCTTTCGAAAGGGAACGTCTCAGGTTACGTATGTAACCATGGTTCCCTGAGAACAGGGAACGAGACTCTGCGCTTTCCAGCCATGCTTCGGGCTGCCTGCCTGCAGAACAGTCCCTCAAGACGATAGATGTCTTCTGTCTCTCCAGGCGCTCCCTTTATACTTCCGGGTCGCACCGTATGACGTCATAGGCTGTCGCCGGCCAATAGGGATTGGAGTTGTTGGATAGTTGTCACGTGACGTTCCCCAAAGCGCAATCAGCGCAGAGTCTCGTTCCCTGTTCTCAGGGAACCATGGTTACATACGTAACCTGAGACGGTTGCTTTCCTTCAGTTCGCAGTAAGCGCGGCAGAGGAAAGGTGAGTTCTGCTCGAGCTCTATCTAAAAGCTTAAAATTAATTAGTTTTATTGTCATTTAATATCTATTTTTGTGTTAAAAATTAAGTTTAATCTTATTGAAAGGTTATGGAACATGAAGTATGTATTTGTTTTGAGATTGTTTGTTAACCAAGTTTCGTGGCTAAAATTATGTCAGGTCACTGCCAAAAACTGAAGGCCACGGATTGACTTTTTCATAAATTTTCCTTTTATTCTCTCAGAATAATAATAAAAAAGTGGTCTGTTAATGATCATCACAATGCAGAGCGAAGGTGCAGACCGGTCACAGTAGTCTATCAGTAAGGCTATTGGTTTGAGGTTGAATTTACCTTTGTGCACAAGCTAATAAATATCATCTTTCCATTTAATTAAAATGATATAATATGAAAAAGTACTATTTGTTCACACACACACACACACACACACATCATAAAGACGTATCTTTTTCGCCAGCACTTGACCCAGTAATAGTAGCACTTACCTTGATTTCTATTTTCTATTTTCCTTCCATCTATTAAAAAACAAACAACAACAAAAAATCCTTGCAATGAGCACTTTACTGTCATAACTGTGACTTCACTCAGCACTTATGTACTGTTGTTCTCATGTTGATTTGATTGATTCTACTATTCTCATTTGTAAGTCGCTTTGGATAAAAGCGTCTGCTAAATGACTAAATGTAAATGTCATATCAATGTACTTGGCAACGAAGTAGCTAAAATGTGAAAAAGCCAAAGATTTTGGATGTCTTTCTGTTAAGTCTCCAGGAACAGCATGGACATGAGTACACTTATCTATATTTTTTTTTCAATGTATATCTAAATTGTGCAGATATCAAAACACTACGTAATTATAATTAACATGTCTTTTAACCACTGAATTTGACACTGTCAACTCTTCCTCCCCAGATTTGCCAGATAACGTCACAGATGCAGTAACTGTAGGTTCATAAATCTGTAAAAACTATAATTTCATGCAGTGTAAAAATAGATGAAATTCACGTCAAACTCCTCTTGCCAAGCCTGGCATCTGGAACATCGGCGTGACACCACAACCTCAACAGAGGTGATACTGCCTTCACTTTCTTTAATGTTGAACTCAGTCTGCTTTTTCAAGCCAGGCAATGGGGTTGCCAATTCAATCTCACTATGGCGCGTTGTCGTCACATGGAGCTTCCCACCAAACATTCTAGTACTTAAATTGGACACTTTGTAAGTTTGCCCAAAAAAAAAGCCTCCCAATTAATTTGTCCCAAAGTTGAAGTTTAATATTCCCACTGCATTCTTCAATGTAACACACGTAGCTACCTATTTAAAGAATGAAAAAAAAAAAAAAAAAAATAAAAAAAAAATATATATATATTATACCAAACTCATCAAAACTCTCCGAATCTAATATACACACATTTAAACCATTAAATGTTCAATACAAAAAAAATAAATAAATTTAATCAATTTAACTACAAAACATATTTTCTTGGGTTCACATGACTCAACAATAGGTTATAATTCAACTCACATATTTTACAACATCCACAAACAAAATAAATGTACATATAGCTTTAAACATGTATAAATATCACTGTGCACACTGTAACTTTTTTCTTCAAAAAGTATTTCACATACCACTATATGCATCTACAATGTACATCTTACAATAGTAAATTTCACTGTAATTGATGTCTCAGCTCCTGCTCCTGAGCCACAGATGGTAGCCACTGTTTTTGGTTCATGGTCGATGGCTGGTCAGTTGATACATGGACCACAGTGGGTGGCTGGTCCCGCTGTTCATAGGCCTTGTTGGTGTATATATAGGTATGTGACAAAAAAAATCAATACTATAAAATTAATATATAATCATAACCATGATAGATAATAAAAATACCTTTAAAATGTTTTTTAAATGATTAAAATCGGATAATTATTAAGAAAGTTATGGAATTTTTAAAATCGGAAATTAGGGGTCATTTTTGTACCTAATTAAAACAATAAAACAATGAAAACTGTGACCTCTTCCGCTTAACCAAACACTTCAAAATATCATAACTTCTCATTTCGGTCTATTTGCATAATTCAAACACCACAGTGTAGGTAATTAAAAGCCCAACACGATTAATATGACCTCTTTTTAAAAGGTATATATAAAAAAAAAATTCTAATTAACCACTAATTAATGAAACCGAGAGCATCAATCCACACATATTTTTCCATATGAAATCAAAATCCTCTCAAATAAAAGCTATATTCATATATTTATTGTATTAAACAGACAATTGGCATTGCCACATGAATTTCATTGTTTCTTTAGTATTTCTTAATTGACTAATAATGCTGGCAAGCAATTTAAATGGTCAAATATTAATACATCTTAATCTACAACTACAAAGCAATTTTACTTCTGCTTACATATTAGATTAGATAGAGATTAGTTTACATGACAAGATCTAAAGAGACAGCGTTTTCGTCAAAAAATACAAACTTTTATTTTAATTCTGGCTCAAAATCAGACAATTCTGTCAACAAAACGATTACTAAAATAGTTGACGATTATTGAATGGCCGATTCTGCTTTTGACAACAACGTCACTTGCGGATCGTAAAAAAAACACATGCGAATATTACAATCAATCCCAAACTTCACCTAATTCAAGTTAAATGTATATTCTATCAAAAGTATTGGGTTTGAAACAAAAAAAATACTCACCTTCATAGCGGATTTTGATGCCAAACACGAGAGAAATGTTGCTTCGCTTATAACTTTCTTCTTACGGCAGCCATCTTGGAAAATTCGAACGTGAGAATCAATGTGATGACGTAATTTACGTCACTAGTATATGGGCTTTAGAGGTATTCACAAAGCAAAGATAAGACTTCCTAAGTCACCGACGCGTCGCGTCTGGCATAGGTCAGTTTGTCACATACCTAGTATTTCACGAGTTCACACTTACAAATAATCAGATAGAAAATAGTATGCCTAGTAGTATGCGTATTTGGCGTGCTGTCCGAGGAGAGGGCTCCGAGCTCGGTATTTTGGCCCGAACCCAGATTACTCCCCCCATTCTGGTTAGTATTCTGGAAAGTAACCAGTGCAGGTGTGAGGAGACGGGGTGGTGGAGGGATGCTGTCAAACTGTCGAGGAATATGGGTGAGTCGACCGTGTCTAATATATATGCTTTCACTCATGCTGATTGGGTAGATATGTTGATTACTGATTGCCGACAGCTGGCCGAGATGACGTGATGATTAGTCAGATTATTTGAACGTTGCTCCTCCCGAATTTTGTTAATAAAACATCATTTCACGAGTTCACACTTACAAATAATCAGATAGAAAATAGTATGCATAGTAGTATGCGTATTTGGCGTGCTGTCCGAGGAGAGGGCTCCGAGCTCGGTATTTTGGCCCGAACCCAGATTACTCCCCCCAAAAATTGCAAACCAATGCAGGACAGCAGCCGGAACATTACTGATGACCCCCAAAATTGCCTTGCTTAGGCTGAATGTGCTGCTAGGAGGGTTAGTAAAGGACCGGTGGAGTTATCGTCATATGGATGAAGACATTGGACAGCGTTGAGCTCCTGCGGGAGCCGAGGCGTCATCACTGCTGCGGCAGTGGAGGAAATAGCCAGAAGAACTGAGCTCCTGCGGGAGCTGAGGTGACGACACTGCTGCGGCAGTGGAGAAATTGTCTTGAAGAACTGAGCTCCTGCGGGAGCCGAGGCGACATCACTGCGGCAGTGGAGGAATTAGCCAGAACTGAGCTCCTGCGGGAGCCGAGGCGACATCACTGCTGCGGCAGTGGAGGAATTAGCCAGAACTGAGCTCCTGACAACACTGCTGCGGCAGTGGAGGAATTAGCCAGAACTGAGCTCCTGCGGGAGCCGAGGTGACAACACTGCTGCGGCAGTGGAGGAATTAGCCAGAACTGAGCTCCTGCGGGAGCCGAGGCGACATCACTGCTGCGGCAGTGGAGAGAACAGCCAGAGGAACTGAGCTCCTGCGGGGGGCCAAGGTGACATCACTGCTGCGGCAATGATAGAAAATTTTCGTTATATTGGAATGATGGTATTGGTTGAGTTGGATATGGTGGCTTGCAGGTATGTGTGAGAGAACGAGCTGGAGCTGAAACTAACCGATAGGTGTTCGTTGGGCTTCTTTAATATGGAAGCGATTAGATCGGATGTAGTTCTTAAGCTTCCAGTGACCAAATGTTTGAATCTGATGCTGGGAGTGGCCTTTTTGGGTGGCTGTAGTTGCTGCTCCTATGCAGAATGGATTGTAGGGTTCTAGGGGAGGCAGCTTGAAGAATGAAGTTGAGAGAGGTGTCAAGGAGAGTTTTTTGCGGGTGGTTTATGGAAATATCAGCTCAGAATAAGGTACCGGGGTTGAGAATGGGTCCACCTCTGGTGACAACAGCTTGAATTTCTAAGAGGATCTGATGTTGTTGGCAACATGGTTTGGTTCCAGGGCTGTAGCATTTGGTGGGATGGGCATCAGTGTAGTAGACAGGGTGAACTGCGTTTGCTTGTGGGACAGGGCAAGGAGGAAGAAAGGCCCCGAGGCCGTTAGCGGAGGCAGCCTCACGCTCGGTCGGCCCCTGGAGCCAGGGGAGGGATGAGGAGGTTAGAAAAGAGGGAAACTGAGAAAGGGAAATTGCGGCATCTGGGCCTACACCGTTAGCGGAGGCAGCTTCACGCTCGGGTTTGCCCCTAGAGCCTGGGAAGGAACAGGGTGGTTAGAAAAAGAGGGAAGCTGGGGAAAATAGGACGTCTAGGCCTGCGGCGATAGCGGAGGCAGCCTCACGCTAAGGTCCGTAGCTGACACTGTAGACCAAAGACAAAAGAGAGGTAGGGTGAGAGATGGTGGCATGAAATGGCTGAGACGGCTGAGCTTGCTCCGCTAGCAGAGGCATCCTCACGTTAGGAGGGAAGGCATTCACCAAGAGGGGCAGGCATTGTTGGATGGTGTGCGGCGCCTGTGAAAGCCGCGGTGTGTGGCCAAGCGGATGGAGGAGGAAAGTGGGGAATCTGGGGCACGACCCAGGCTTGCTGCTGCTGTGGCCTGACGCTTGTTTCTAGCACATGAATTGAAGATACAAGAGTGAGGATGTGAGATGAAAGACTGGCCTTGTGGAATTACTCGCATCATGAAGTTTAAGTAGCTGAGCGAAGATAGTAATTCCTGTTTAGAACAGTTTGGACTGTTTAGGAAGGTGGAAGCGAACATAAATGTCCTATTGATTCCTTATGCCTGGAAATTAACTGTATTCGAGTTAAATCCCAGAAATTCAATGGACGTGGCTGGACCCATCGTTTATCCGGGGCGATTGGAAACCTGAGCTCAGCGAAAGAGATAGATTATTAAACTTTTTACATATTATTTTCTCAGAAGCAGCCTGAAATCCTTTAAACCTGCATATATTCACCTCTGACACAATGGTTTGATACTGTAAATGACAGTACTGTTTATACTATCATTGCTGTTTGATGATCATTCAACATCAAACGAAGTACAGTATGATTTGGATGATCCTTGTTCTTTAACTGTACTGGTTTGAGTTACAAGCGCCTTCATTTAGTGAAGCTCAAAGAGACTCATTTGTAAAAGACAGAGCTTTGCATAATAAAAATGTGCACCTTGAATTTATTTAATTGTTTTCAACAATCACTAACATTTAACCATGGACATGCTGCTTGTTTAATATTGTTTATTTATATTTATTATATTTTCCATCCAGACCTGGAAATTACTCAATTCCATACTTTCCAAACTGTAATGTAATTAGTTTATTCATTGGTTATCTGTCTATGGTTTGTTAAGTTACTTACGGATTTCTGCTCGTTATAAAACAGATACAGACGAAAAGGGAACGGTAAGATTTATTTAAATGCATCAAAATAACGATTTGAAAAGAATTTGTCCTACCAGTCTCTGCGTCTCCAATAGTGAAGCTGTGGTTATACTTCAAAACAGAAATACATATTATGACTAAGTTTCTAAGCGATTTGTTGATGAATCGCAGGACAGCGATGACAATAAGTTCTGAGTTTCAATGAATCTATGTGAACGTGCGTGCAATCTGAACGTCATAGGCTACGAGCATATAACAGCTGATTGAGTGTTTAAACCACAAGCGGCACGTTAATTAGAAAGGCAAACTTTACAGAAACAGTTTAAAACGTGAATTCCCCCGATCAGCTTTGATACAGATGTCATAATGTGGAAATTAATTCAGGGACGGAAAACGAGAAGGATTTTAACTGTGCTTTTACGGGGTTGAGCCGATGGGGAGGAAAGTCCGAGCTGGCTGGGATTGAATCTGCGCTGCGGCGGCTCTGGCTTGCTGAAGGCCTGCTGCGGCGGCCTGATGCTGGAACAAGGCCCGTTCCTTCACGGAAAGACGGTATTTCCCGAGACTCGATCTTGGTGCTCGACTGCCTTGTTGTCCATTTCTTTATGGCAGGAATGATAGAATGGGCAGGAATAGGAAATACACGGAAGGAGATCGCGGATGTTTCGACCGCAGTGACGAGAGTCGGCCTCGGCGTCTTGGCATGCGGGGACCCGTTTGTTTGGGCTGACGCCCCCCCGAGATGAATCGGCGGCGGTGTAATTGCTCCTAGTAAGGCCAGAGGATTGTGGCAAAGATTCCTAGAGGACGAAAGTCTTCATCGGACACAAAGAGATTAATTTCGGACATGGTGGGAACTTAGGGCGGGTCAGATGCTGTCAAACTGTCGAGGAATATGGGTGAGTCGACCGTGTCTAATATATATGCTTTCACTCATGCTGATGGGTAGATATGTTGATTACTGATTGCCGACAGCTGGCCGAGATGACGTGATGATTAGTCAGATATTTGAACGTTGCTCCTCCCGAATTTTGTTAATAAAACATCATATAAACTAAACTAGATGGCTGGATCACCAGTTCACAGGCCATGGCCAATGGTCTGCAAATGTGCTGCTGTTTTTCAACCATGCTTTGTTCAACATGTTGATCATGTCTTCGGATTGTCCTGGTTAACTGTCTTTCTGCACTTATATTTGTGCTGTGTCTAAGGATGTGTTTTTCCAAGTCTGTCCGACGTATTATTGGTTTGCCACAGTAACAACAATGGTAATGTGCAGCTTTACATATTTTGAAACCTAAAATAAGTATTATTTAAAAATGAGAACAAAAATTACCTTTTGTCAATACATAGTTTATGTAGCATGTAATAAAAATGATTTGGTCTACAGCATGTAGTAGCCTGACTTCATCATACTCATATTCTAGGCAGAATGTGAGTCTGATACTGCTCCATTGCACTTGACTTATGGCGTGTCTTAACCGAACCAGTAAAAAAAAAACTCTGCACTCAATTGGATAGACCTACAACCAATCAGAGCAACGCAGTAAGTGACGTATGTTGAACTTGTACTTGTACTTGTTAATCCCGTTGGAAGGACGGCAAACACATCTTTCCCATCGACAAATGCCTTGATTGCGGTTCTTTGTTCGTCTTTTAAAATTAATGCGCTGTCGATTTCTTTTATTACAGACGTGATAGCGGAATCTAAACATCTTACTTCTCCAGCTGCAGTCACGTTGGTGAAAACCAATTCAACCCAAGCGCACTTTGATGACGTGGGTGGTTACGTAACCGCAGATAGCCTGTCCATCATCGATTAAAGCCCGCCCTGGCAATTTGATTGGCTCGGCCTTCTGGGAGCCGAGCATAATTACTCCACAATGGATCGAGTCCAGACCGAACTTCCCGTCCAAAAAATGTTGTGGGCGGGGTTCGGGCTGGCACCCAGGCTAGCCATGTAGTACCACTCAGGATAAATGCGACTGAAGATGACCTGTTGCCTGGAAGTACCCCTCAAATTTTATTTTGTCCTTTGGACAAAGTGGGCAGTGAAACTTTGTGCACTTGAGGCACTGGTATTCCTCAAGAGTGTCAAGCACATTTTTCACTGATATCAGATGCAGTTGATGAAGTTTCTTCAGAACTTACATTTACATGAATTATGTTGATTAGCTCCTGTAGACCTGTAAATAAAGCTTCTGGGATGTTGACATGATTTAATGCAGTAATTGCCAAATCCAGTTCTTGCTGAGCAGGATCCAGGAGGTAATCCAAATCTAAAGTTTAAATCCGAATAATCAAGCTAAACTTTGTCAGCATATGCTGTAAAATGTCTTCTTGCACTTGTTCCTACAGGTAAAAAAACAGCTCCTTTAGGATATTTAAACCAATCATCCTCTTTTCTCTTTCGCTCTTCCTCTCCAGTTAATTTGTTTATATCTATACATGGTATCATGATATACATAAGTTTTAATCAATAAAACTTTATCAAGTTTTTAAACAAATGTCAAATAAAGCAGAACTGTTGCACACTGTACATGAATAAAACTTTTATCGATGTTATTGGTTTCTTCAGTAACACGAACTAACTTCAAGCTGCTTTGAAGGAGAAGCAGAGAAAGATGATGCTGCTTCCGTGTCTCTCCTGAGAGCTCATCTTTACAGACTGAGATGATCAAAGGTCAAATATTATTTACATATTTAGTAATACGAAGCACAAGGTATTGCACACAAATCCCCGCGAGAGCTTTCCAATATGCGCGCCACTGTGTGACATCTGTACTTCCAGGTCAGAGAGCACCTGTTCATCAAAAGTTCACTATCCAATCAGAGTAGAGCACTGTTAAGCCCACCTCCATGAGAGGTTTGTGCCAAAACAGCAAACGAAAATTGTGAAGTGTAAGTTAAACTTGTGGCAATGTTTTCAGAATCCACAATTTGCAAAAATGAATCTTTGAAAAACATTAACAAAGAATGAAGCATAATTGAAGAGCTTGTTAAATTTATGCAACTAAGTTCATTTTTTTAAATGTTCATTGTTTTTCTTCTTTTGTAATGGCATATTTTTGATATGTTCAGTTATGTTCAGTTTATTGAGACAAATATAATTCCATAACTCTGGAGGCTGTATGTTTTGTATTGTCCCTTTGTATTGACATTCGTTCACAAAGCTGTCCAGTGTGAAATGATTTGTGTAGATGATTTTTGGTAGAGTTGACGGAGCATTTTCTTGGAAAACAAAATGAATCCACCTTGTCCTCAGCAGTTCAGATTTCAGGAGTAAATGGAGAGAGCTATGAAAACATGAATTTTCAAACAGTTTAATCATGTTGATGGAGAGCACATGAATGTTTGCTGCAGCCAGATTGTCCCTCACATCTTCTCCCACTCTTGCTTCAAGGTTGAGGGGTTCAGGGGTCCATCATTATCATCATCTTCTTCATCCTCTAGATCAACGTTCCCCATTGAGAAGAGCAGCAGTGAGGGACATGATGGATGAAGGGGTTCAGCAGCAGAATTGGCACAGCTGTGTTGAGATGGCAGCAGGACTTTAAATACATGATTGTTAGATCAATAAGTTGAATAAAACCTTGTTTCATGTTATGTTGATTTGTATACTGGGTGTCATTCCTACGCAGAGCCTCTTTGAATCTCTATACAGTCTGTGTCTATATTGTTTCATGCTAGTAAGTGCTAACCACTTATTGTCGAGAACAGCACTTAATGTAGCACGATTTGCTGGCTTATGTGGGTGCAGTCAGTTTTGACTGCGAAAGATGAAATAATTTGATTGAATGTCGTGTATTTACGGGATTTTACCTGCTAGAAATACATGTTCAGTTTTCATGTTAATTTAAGGTGGAGTAGAATAAAATGAACGGCAAAACTCAGCATTTTGTCGTACGTCAGTCACCACTGTTGGATATTAGCCTGCACTTTGGTCGCAGATTTAATCAGCAAACGAGCAGTGGAATATAGACCGACTGAATGACACTTCAAGTACAAAATCTCAAATGATGTTCGTAAAACTTAAGCTTACTTATCTGAGGAAGAAGCGCAGATGATCTGAAAACACAGTGTAGACAGAGCGTGTGCGGGATTGCCAGATAGCAAAGATTAAGTAAAACGTGTTCTTTTAACAGAAAAGCTCAGATTGGGGGGGTTTAAATTCTGGAAATCTGGGAACCGTAAACATGAACGCTCATAAAAACATTTTTGGCTCCTTTATTCGACAATACCAAAATCTCTTTTGAAATCACAGTTTTTAGTCTTTTAGCCACGTTGCAGTCTCATCAACAATATTGCATTGGTTGTAAAACGTCTCAGCATGAGCTACTGGTAAACAAAACACTATGTAGAATCACACTTCAGCAGTTGTAATTTTATGTGTGCTGAAAATAAAAAGGAAGCGGCAAAAGAAGGGAGCTTGAGGTAAGCAGTTTTCAGTTTTAGCACCATGTCGCGTTGATTTCATGTCACATTTTCATTGCTGCTATACGACCTACGTCTACTGACCAGCCAAACACACTGTGCGATGATCATGCTGAATTTATGACACTGTCAGAAAATGATTGTAGGCTATGTGTTGTAAGACTGGGAAACGGCCGTCTTTGAACCTCTCTCACTATACTACATAGGACCACCGATTCAGAGCCACGATCACAGAAATCACCATGATTGTTTCACGATGGCAATCTATCGTCTGGGACAGCCACAAGTTGTGCGGCATATCCCGGGCTTTAGTCATGGAAATAAAGGTCGTCGGCGAACATATTTCATCAATTTTTGGTTGACGAAATTAACACTGCAGCACAGTAGTAAAAACTTTTATCTCAGAACCCACAACTTAAATGCAAGCAGTGCCTTTCACATTATTTAAGGAAATATCCATGATCTCACTTTGAGTTATTTTTGCTTTGGTCTTTATTTTTATTGACAAAGTTATAAATAGAAATACAAACACGGTAAGAAAGAATTCTGTCTCCTTTCAAATGGCTACACTGTTGTCCACATTTTTGGGGTTCAGATAGGTGTAGGGAAGCTCCAAATTCTTGTTCCGCTCCTCGATGAGATCCGACAACTTCCTCAGATCCTTCTGAAACTCTTCAATGAGCTTGCAGGGGACCTCTTCATCATGCAGATTTTCTGGGAAATGTCCCAGAGGGTACTACGGACAGGGTAACAAGATTGTAATCGTAAATATCATGTTGATATTAAACATGTTTTATATCAATGTTTAACATGCCGTGTATGACAGCACACTAATATTCTGCAAGAGTCCACTGCAACACTATGCTCACAGTTTGCTAAATGTCCTTTGTAATGTAACGGTAAGGTAATGCAAAGCAGTGTAAGTAAGACATTGACATCCAGAATAATATCATGCCATACACAAGAACATTTGCTCTGATGATGTACAAACTCACTTGGTCTGCAGAATCCTGGGTCAGCAGTCTCAGGACAGCCATTATATTCACTGTCGTGCTCACATCAGGAAGGGTCTCCAGGATCGTGTCCTCAGTGGTTTGGCCTTTCTCCTTGGGAGGGGGCTTTCTGAGGGCACTGGGGTAGTTAGGCATCCAGCCGCCAAAGTCAAACTGGGGGGGAAACGAAGTGGTGAAAAATTATGACATGTAAGCCAAATATTCACATAGAATAATAAGAACACATAATTAACATCACTTAGGCCATGAAAAGTGGATATGGACAGGTTTTTCTTGGCGTTGTGGAATACCTGCTCCAGGGGCTTGAAGTATCTTGAGGTAATGTAAATAACAGACAAGAGTTAAAAGTCCACAAATCTGTTGAGCTCAATAGCCAATCAACTGAAACCCCTCCCCTTCATGCTCCTGTTTGTTACTCATTCAAGGAGCCAGGATAACAGAGGGTTTTTTGAGCTCGGACACTGAATGGACAGCTAGAGGAATGTATGGAGTAATACGCTGGATTTGAGAAAAGGCGTATGGGATTAGGATCAGGGACTGCAGCTTTAATGGCTCTGTGTGACTGGAAGCGAATTGACTTGTACTAACTCACCTGTCCATTGTTTAGATCTGACGCAGTGAAGATCACCCATGGTGACAAACTTGACGAGCTCTGTCACAGTCTGAAGAGATGATGGTATTCCTGTGAAGTAGAATGAAAGGCTGTTTCTGTGAGGAACTCAATTTGGGATGTTTATATATGCGTGCGCACACACACTGAAATGGAGAGTTGAGCCATAAATTACAAACTACTTTTGACTGTTGACCTGGTTCAGTTCTAGACAATGACAGTGGGGTTTACAAAAGAGGTTGTGCCTCAAACATGTCTATGCTATGCAGTGCAAATACTGAGATGATCACAAAAAAAAAAAGGAAACCTTGTTGGATTAAATGTCCTGATATGGCAACAGTTCCTTTGGAAATGCATACTCATTGGTCTAGCCCATTTCATTTCCTTTAATCTCTGCCTATTCTAGCTTATGCTGGAAGTTGTATTGTGAACACTTCTTGAGTCTATATCTCATCACTTGTTGTATTCCTCGCTTGTAAGGCGCTTTGGAAAAAAAGCATCTGCCAAATTAATAAATGTAAAGGTAAATAACACACCTGAGCCATCTCTTCCCAGGAAGCCATTGGTGAATATCTCACTGATCCATTGCTGCAGCTCTGTGTCCTTCTGCATGTGTGCATCACATTGATAGTAGTGTGACAAGAAAGCCGCAACAAACCTGTAAGCAACACAGTCAGACGTTTCAGGTTTACATATTTATAGCTTACCTTTTTTCTTTTTTTTTTTTTTTTTTTTTTTAATTGCTTTGCATTTATTTCTTAAGCTGGAATTTATTCAAAGGGACTTGCAACACAGTACAGCATGTGCTTACTGACTATTAAACTCATGAACCTGTATAACTGACACTGTATTTGTTGAAATATGAATCAGAAAGTGCACCAGGACGTATTAGTTCAGCCCTAAAAACTGGATGTCTTAAGTAACACACACATACACATAGTTGGAGAGTAGAAAGCATAAAGCCTATTAAAAAAACACCAGATTAACTCCACCGGTAGTCATACTTGTTGATGATGTTCCACAGTTTCATCCCATCATCTCTGTAGTAGTAGTGGGGTACATTCTCCAGGCCTCTCTCAGAGATGTTATCAGGAAGACAGAGGGCGCTGTAGGTCAGGGAGGCAGTAGCACGCTTCAGCAACGTTGCCAATGACTCTCCACCTACTCCTGCATACTAGTTAATGGAGAAAAGACACATGACATAAAGTTAGTTTAAGGGCTATAAACAAAGATCTGGCACCACAAACGCCATTGTGAGGAGAAATTTGCTGGATTAAAAAAAAATGTGTACTGGATGATAATTGAAGTTTGAACCTCTAGTGCCTCTTTAACAATGCTATTTGCATACCATGGAAATGACCCCATCCTTGGATATCAGCCGATTCCGGGCCATGATGTTGATCTGGAGCGTGTATCGGATATGGGGAAAGAGGAGCTAGAGAAGGAAAAGTAAGAGATTTGCATTCACTGCCATTATTATTTGAAGATAAAAATATATGAATAATGAATTTTAATGTTCTGTGTAGGCTTTGTTCACAGGCTATAGATGAGTCAGGCCAGCTCTCCAAAAGGCAAATAGTGAAGGGGAGCAACAAGTCTGAGGTAAAATAGACAACTGTGACCACAGACTACAACTGCAAAAACTCCCTACCGTCAAAAAGTATACAAGTAACATGAACTTTAATGACATCCCATTCTTAATCCGTAGGGTTTAATATGGAGTTGGCCCCACCCTTTGCAGCTATAACAGCTTCAACTCTTCTGGGAAGGCTTTCCACAAGGTTTAGGATTGTGTTTATGGGAATTTTTGACCTTTCTTCTAGAAGCACATTTGTGAGGTCAGGCAGTAATGTTGGCGAGAAGGTCTGGCTCACAGTCTCCGCTCTAATTCATCCCAAAGGTGTTCTGTTGGGTTGAGGTCAGGACTCTGTGCAGGACAGTCAAGTTCCACACCAAACTTGCTCCTCCATGTCTTTATGGACCTTGATTTGTGCACTGGAGCGCAGTCATGTTGGAACAGGAAGGGGCCATCCCCAAACTGTTCCCACAAAGTTGGGAGCATGAAATTGTCCAAAATGTATTGGTATGCTAAAGCATTAAGTGTTCCTTTCACTGCAACTAAAGGTTCAAGCCCAACCCCTGAAAACCCCACACCATAATCCCCCTCCACCAAACTGTACACTTGGCACAATGCTGTCAGGCAAGTACCGTTCTCCTGGCAAATGCCAAACCCAGACTCGTCCATCGGATTGCCAGACAGAGAATGATTGGTGATTGGTCACTCCAAAGAACATGTCTCCACTGAGTCCAGTGACGGCGTGCTTTACACCTCTGCATCCGACGCTTTGTATTGATGTGAGGCTTGGATGCAGCTGCTCGGCCATGGAAACCCATTCCATGAAGCTCTCCACACACTGTTCTTGAGCTAATCTGAAGGCCACATGAAGTTTGTTCCCAATTGCTTCCACTTGTTTTAATACTAACAGTTGACGTTTGGCAATATAGTGTATATTAATTAACTCATTATCATTCTCTCTCTGTGGATGTGGCATGTCTGGAACATACCCGTTTTGCTAAGAGTTCACAAATCAAACCAACTCATGCATGACAGATTCAGTACCTTGTAGAGAGGGTGTGGAGGCGGAAGATTGCGCAACGTCGCCACGGTGAACACCTCTGCCAGCAGGTGAGTTCTCAGCAGGTGAAAGTCGACCTCGTGAACGGCAAACTCTGCATTTCGAACGAAGATCTTGGCCAGTTTCCAGTCTGCCTTTGAATCTGTTGGGAGGAAGATCGGATTCTCTTTGCTGGGCTTTTGCCTTAACTGTGCAGAATGAATTTGAACATGCATGAAAATTGTACAAACGGTTTCTGAGGGAATCTAGGTTATGATTTTTCTCCTTTAAAGGTGCCCTAGAATCAGAATTTGAATTTACCTCGGCATAGTTGAATAACAAGATTCAGTACATGGAAAAGACATACATTGAGTTTCAAACCCCATTGTTTCCTCCTTCTTATGTAAATCTCAATTGTTTAAAAGACTTCCGGAAAACACTGGATCTCAACATAACACCGACTGTTACGTAACAGTCGGGATCATTAATATGTACGACCCATATTTGCATAATGCCAGCCCATTCGACGCATTAGACAAGGAAAGACAGTATTAAAGGCTGGATCTGTGCACAGAAGGTAAGCAAGCAAGAACAACATCGAAAAATGCCAGATGGAGCAATAATAACTGACATGATCCATGATAGCATGATATTTTTAGTGATATTTGTAAATTGTCTTTCTAAATGTTTCATTAGCATGTTGCTAATATACTGTTAAATGTGGTTAAAGTTACCATCGTTTCTTACTGTATTCACAGAGACGAGAGTCGTTGCTATTTTCATTTTTAAACACGTGCAGTCTGTATAATTCATAAACACAACTTCATTCTTTATAAATCTCTCCAACAGTGTGTAATGTTAGCGTTAGCCACAGAGCATAGCCTCAAACTCACACAGAATCAACCTTAACCATCTAAATAAATACTTTACTCACATAATTCGAAGCATGCATACAGCATGCATGACGAACATCTTGTAAAGATCCATTTGAGGGTTATATTAGCTGTGTGAACTTTGTTTTTGCGATGTATGTATAGTCGAGAGCTCGTGGGGCAGAGAAACGCATCTCTTAAAGGGCCGTGCTGAAAAAATCAGTGCATAGTTAATGATGCACAAAATAGGCAGTTAAAAAAATTAATTAAACAAAATCTATGGGGTATTTTGAGCTGAAAACTTCACAGACACATTCAGGAGACACCTAGGACTTATACACATCTTGTAAAAAAACAATCTAGGGCACCTTTAAGAAAAGACACATGCCATTCTTTTCAATAATTAGATTGTTTACCTCATCTTTCAAGATTTATTAATCTGATTTAATTTTTAATTTTAATAATGGGAAATTACACAGTTTTCTAAGAGCCAAAATTATTTACAGTTTTCACTGTAAAGCTGCTTTGGAACACAATCTGCATTGTAAAAGACTTGACTTCAAATTCAAGAGATTAAAATGGAGGC
>JAOTNS010000574.1:0-63828 GCA_028476615.1 Culter alburnus | reverse complement strand
TCGCTGGGTTGGTCCACTGTGGTCTTTATCAAGGCAGTGTCAATACAGCTAGCTATCAGAGATTTTGGAGCACTTCATGCTTCCATCTGCTGACAAGCTTTATGGAGATGAAGATTTCGTTTTTCGCACGACCTGGCACCTGCTCACAGTGCCAAAACCACTGGTAAATGGTTTACTGACCATGGTATTACTGTGCTCAATTGGCCTGCCAACTCTCCTGACCTGAACCCATAGAGAATCTGTGGGATATTGTGAAGAGAAAGTTGAGAGACGCAAGACCCCAACACTCTGGATGAGCTTAAGGCCGCTATCGAAGCATCCTGGGCCTCCATAACACCTCAGCAGTGCCACAGGCTGATTGCCTCCATGCCACGCCGCATTGAAGCAGTCATTTCGCAAAAGGATTCCAGACCAAGTATTGAGTGCATAACTGAACATAATTATTTGAAGGTTGACTTTTTTTTGTATTAAAAACACTTTTCTTTTTATTGGTCGATGAAAATGTTTTTGAGAGATTTGAGATTTTGGGTTTTCATGAGCTGTATGCCAAAATCATCAGTATAAACATAAAGACCTGAAATATTTCAGTTGGTGTGCAATGAATCTAAAATATATGAAAGTTTAATTTTTATCATTACATTATGGAATAATGAACTTTTATCACAATATGCTAATTTTTTGAGAAGGAACTGTGTATAGATATATATATATATAATATAATGATGATTTAAGCTAACTGATTAAATACTTGTAATATTGCTAAAGATCGTTACAGTTTTATTGTTTGTACATGTCTTTTAAACGTATAGTTCTGTTACTTTTTGGAAGAGGCTTGTTGCATCAAGGAAGTAAACAAGGACAAATGCGTTTTTGCTTCGCTAGCCAGTTAGCTGTATTCTAGTGCGTACTTCTCCAACAAACGCCAACAAACACCAACAAATGTCTGTTCACAGACAAACAGTTGTTCATGCTATAAATTAAACGCTACCTTTACAAAAATGCTACTACTCAGTCATGTATTCGGCTACAGTAAAGCTTAATCAGGATAAAATTGTATATTGAAAGCTCACAAACAGCAGTGACAGCATATCTAAACACTTTGACACAAATACTAATGAAATACATTCAAAGTCCTTTAAAAAGCCGTGATTGCAGAGGTTCTGCTTTACCCTCTTCATCTGGGTCTGATTCGGGCTCAATTTGATACAGCAATATAGATGCCGTATCATGGGTGCAGCAGGAGCAGTGATATTACGCACTGCCTGTGACCCCCTGCTTGCACAGGGAGCGTGCCTTGCAACCATAGGGACATTTGTGAGAGGCGCTGCGTAATATCATTGCGCCTGCTGCACCCATGGTACGGCATCTATATTGTTGTATCAAATTGAGCCGAATTGTTATTACGATTATTACGCTAGTATGAGAGTATAGTTCCTAGTCATATCGGCCTAGAAAATCGCAACATTTCATTTTACATCGATCTCAGTAAACAATGTAACTACAGAAGTGTCAAGTTTAAAATAGGAAATAAATTTTTTGAGCTGCTAACGGTCTCATCAGATTCAATGAACTATGCTAAGCTATGCTAAAAGTGGAACCGTCAGACCCGGAGATCGGCTTAATGGATTAAAAAATGGTAAAACTCAACTGTTTAACTCTAGGGGAGTTGGAAAATGAAAAAAAAGTGTTCTTTTAAATAAAATTTTTCAAGGTACAACAGTACTGTAATAAGAGAAAATTTCAAGTTTTGTTCAGTTATGGCACCACCGAGTGAAACAGTCCCACTGCTTTTTTTTTTTTTTTTTTTTTTTTTTTTTAAGTCAAGCTTGGTAAAAATATCTAATTTCATTTATGAGTTCCAGACATTTACATTTTTGAGCACATGTCCAGAAAACTACCTATGTCTGATTTTATTTTTACGCTTACAATCAAAATTTTGACTTTTGGCTTATTAAATAAAAATTCTGTCATCTACTCATCATTATGTTTTTCCAAACCTATAAAAGTTTCTTTTTTCTGTTAAACAAAATTTGAAGAATGTGGTAATGAGATAGCTGACAGTTGCAATTGACATCCATAGTACTTTCGTCCTATTGAGGAAGTCAATGGAGGCCATCAACTGTTTGGTCAAGATTCTTCAAAGTACACTATATTGCCAAAAAGTATTGGGACACCCTTCCAAATCATTGAATTCAGGTGTTCCAATCACTTCCATGGCCACAGGTGTATAAAATCAGGCACCTAGGCATGCAGACTGCTTCTACAAACATTTGTGAAAGAATGGGTCACTCTCAGGAGCTCAGTGAATTCAAGCGTGGTACCGTGATAGGTTGCCACCTGTGCAATAAGTCCATTCATGAAAATTTCTTCACTACTAAATACTGTCAACTATCAGTGGTATCATAACAAAGTGGAAGCAATTGGGAACAACAGCAAACCCAGCCATGAAGGTAGGCCACGTAAAAATCACAGAGCGGGGTCAGCGTATGCTGAGGCTCACAGTGCGCAGAAGTCGCCAACTTTCTGCAAAGTCAATAGCTGTAATGGTGCCCATTAGCTGTGGCTGAGTCTTACATATGATTGAACACATGAATGATGTTTTGTTTTGTTTTTCATTTTTTATTTATTTATTTTTTTCATGTATTTTGTATGTATGTCACGTCATGTTTACTATGTGAACAAAGTTTTATAGTAGGATGCGGAAGAAAAGTGTGACGCGGAACTAGCATGTTGATTGTTGTGACGACTCGGGTATATATAGGGAGAACACCAAGTTAAAAAAAGGCTGCGGTTCCGTTCATGCGGTGACTTTGGACTGGCGTTCACCTTTTCGTGGGACACTTCGTCTAAGCTCAGAAGGATGGGCCCTGTTTTGAACTTTGGACTGAGTCAACGTTAATGCCACGAGTGAGCCGCGCTGTCGATAATACCGGTGCGGTAAGCAGTGGGGGTTTAAATGTGTGAACCGCTGTGTTCTGCTTATGCTTGTGAGTCCTAATGACAGTTAAATGAATGCATCGGACGGAGCACACGTCAATATGCGGGCGTGTAAGCGGTTGGAGTTGAAATGTCTGAACCGCTGTGTTCTGCTTTTGTGTGTCACGAGCTCAAATGGCTTCACAAGACGTGTTTGAAACAGAAGAGATTTTTTTTTAAAAACGGACTCTGAGGAACGAATTGAGGGACTTTGTGGACTATGACGGAGTTGAATGCTTTCTCACTGATTATGTGTTGTAACTTGTGTGGGTTTTTTAAGGTATATGATGGTGTACGATGTAAAGATATGTTTGTCTGAAAGATTAGAAACGAGGTCAATACATGCACTGTAAGCAAGACATGATGTATGTTGTGGGTTTTGATTTATATTGAGCTTTATTATTATTGTTTTTTTTTTTTTTTTTTTTTTTTCTGGTCATTTTGTTTTAGTTTGGTTCAACAAATGTTTTATGCAAACGCAATCAGATTCCAGCCTATGCCCTTGAAGCGTGCTGTGAAATCCCTTATAATATTGATGAGATATAAGTGGGTCTTTACAGAGTGGTGGCCCGTACGGGGACTTATGGATGCTTTGTAATTGTGAAATGTATGTTTTTTTTTTTTCCTTTTTCAAATTGTTCTGTAATGCAAATTAATTATTTTTATTTATTTTTTTTTTTTTGGTGTATATAGGAATTTGTTATGGTAATATAACTTAATAAAAAATAGGGTGAAAAATGGATAGGGTTTTGTCGGAGGAAAATATAGATCAATGTGATCAAGATGTTGACCAAGTGAATCCTTCATTGACTCATGATAAGACATCACGAAGTGAGGTTAGTGAGCTTGCTAGTCTTTTGGATGAGATGTATATAGATCAGCGGGAGGAAGAGGAGGCGTAGTAGGAGGAAAGAAGACTCCGTAGATGAGCAGTTAGGCTTCTCAGAGAACGTTTGAATATTTTGGAAGAACGACATAAGCAGTCGGTTGATAGTATTTTGAATAGAGAAGATGCGATTCGTGCTTCAATTGATAGGGTGGCTGGGAATTTGAAACAGTATGTTGATGAGAAATTGAAACATTTAGATGAGACATTAGTGGCATGTCTTCAGCGCAGAGATAAGAAATGGGAAGAAGAGCTAAAAAGGAATTTTCAGAAGAGCCGTTTGTCTTGGACACCTGCAGATAGTTCTACGCCTACTGCAATTAGTGGTCGGGCAGGAAGTTCATTAATTATGCCCCAAGCGGCTCCTGTAAAGCCTCCCATTCGTATGGATTTTCCACAATTTGGTGATTCAAGGGAGTCTGTTGATGTTACAGATTTTATTGAACAGGTGAGAGTTTTTTGTCTCTACGACCAATGAGCGATCAAGAATTATTAGGCACGTTGAATACTGTGTTGAAAGGGCCAGCCCGAAGTTGGTGGTTGGCAACACGTGCTAAGATAAACACTTGGGAAGATTTTAAGAAAAGTTTTTTAGAAGCATTTCTGCCTATGGACTATGAAGCTGAGATTGAGGAACAGTTGCGAACAACGGTACAGGCCCCAACACAGTGTTTGAGGGATTTTGCATATGATTACCGAGCCTATGTTTAAAGTGGCGGCCAAATATGTCAGAAGAAGAGATGGTTAGGCGTATTCTTAATGCTTGTAACCCAGGTTGGCCAGTGGGTTGAGAGGTTGGTACCTACTGTTGAACAGTTGGTTAAGATAGGCTCCTTGATTGAAAAAGATTGGAGCAATACTAAAGGGTACTGGTCCAGAGTGCAGTCTACTGGTGTGGATCGTTCTTTGAGAAAGGGACATGATAGGGGAAGGGATGCTGATGTGGCTATTGTTTCAGCAGTTCCCGACCTGTTGGTTGTGCCTGTTGGAATTAGAGGTTTTAAGGGAGATGCTGTGTTTGATACAGGATGTACATATTCATTGATGCGCAAAAGTTGTGGGAAAGAATTAAGAAGGAGAATGAGTTTTGGATCCTTGTATTGGTCAAAAGTTCATGATGGCTAATGGGCAAGAGAGTCGAGCCATAGGGAAGATTAATTTGCTCGTTAACCTTCATGATACCCATTTGGTGGTTACCATCCATGTATTGGATGATACCCAGTTGTATATGCCATTGTTGCTGGGGGGTTTTTTTGTGTGCAGGTCAGGTTACTTTAAAGCCTTACCTTGGGAAATACATCTTACAAGGGGGTAGGGAGTATAAATTCATTCAGAAGACAGGTAGTTCTTTGCAGTGGGGAGAGCAAGTACCTCAAGTGAATTTTTATTATGCGGTCCAGGAGTCAATATCTCAGCAAGGTTCATGCCCATTTTTGTATGAACAGCCTGAAATTGTAAGACCGTTGCTGGAAAGGTGGTCATCAGTGTGGACTGAGCAAAGAGGGAAAACTGATATTACTTCACATAAGATTCTAACTACTGACGAAGTACCAGTGCGGCAAAGAGCTTATAGGGTATCCTCAGAAGCAGATAATTGTAATGGAGCATATTCAAAAGATGCTGCAAGAGGGTGTTATTGAGGCATCATCTTCAGCATGGGCTTCTCCTGCTGTTTTGGTACCAAAGAAGGATGGGACTTTTCGCTTTTGCGTTGATTACCGCAAGGTAAACGCGAAAACCCATCATGATGCATATCCCATGCCTTTGGTGCATGAAATCTTAGAGTCTTTGCGTGGTGCACAGGTCTTCAGTTCATTGGATTTACAGAGTGGTTATTGGCAGGTGGCGATGGATGAGAGCAGTAAGAAAAAGACAGCTGTGATAACACCTCAGGGGCTATTCCAATTTAAGGTTATGCCTTTTGGGCTACGAAACGCTGGTGCCACCTTCCAGCGGCTTATGGAAAATGTCCTTGGTGAGTTGAAAGGGACAGTCTGCTTTGTGTATATTGATGATGTGATTGTGTTTTCACAGACACCAGAGCAACATTTACAAGATTGGAGGGTGTTTTCCAGAAGCTTCATGTAGCTAACCTTACGTTAAATGTAAAAAAGTGCCATTTTTTCATGTCCCAGATAGTGTTTTTGGGGCATGTGGTTTCAGGTAATGGGGTGGAGGTTGATCCGGGGAAAGTGCAGGCAATTTTGGATTACCCTCGCCCAGTAATTTGAAGAGTTTACAGCGTTTTATTGGCATGGTGGGGTGGTATCACAAGTTTATTCCCCACCTTGCTGATACCACTGCTCCCTTGAATAATTTGAAAAAGAAGGGGCAACTTTGGGATTGGACACCGGAATGTCAGGTATCTTTTGAAAAATTAAAGCAAGCATTGTTGCAACCACCAGTATTAGCTTTTCCAAGCTCTGACCATTCGTTTCAAGTATATACTGATGCCAGCAATGTTGGTTTGGGGGCTGTCCTGATGCAAAATTTGGATGGAGAGGAGAAGGTTATTGCTTTCGCCTCCAGGGCTTTAACAGGAGCAGAGACAAGGTATTCAACAGCAGAAAAAGAATGCTTAGCGGTGGTCTGGGCGGTAGAGAAATGGCGTCATTACTTGGAGGGTAATACCTTTGGTATTACAGACCATAGTGTTTTAACTTGGCTTTTAATTGTCCAAAAGCTACTTCACGACTGACAAGATGGATCTTGAGGTTGCAAGCTTTCTCATTTCGGGTACATTATCGAAAAGGCTGCTGTAATGTTGTACCCGATGCTTTGTCCAGGTCACCAGAGCCACCAGAAGGTGATGCGTATGTTGCTGTGGCAAAAACGTCCTGGGCAGACTTACCAGTAACTATGCATGATATTGAGATGGCTCAAAGAGCTGATGCTATGTGCGAAGATTTAAGGCAGCCAGATGTAGATCCCACTCCAGGGGCGCATTGGCTAAAGAACACAAGGAGTTTTGTACCGGTAGTGCCATCTAACATGTGGGTTTAATTATCAACTGGTGGTTCCCGTAGAGTTGAAACCAGTTTCTTACCTACTTCCATGACAGTCCATTTGGCGGCCACTGGGTAGAATGAAAACCCTTTTGAAGATTTTAGAAGTGGCATGGTGGCCGTCAGTTAGGAAAGACGTATGGGTTCATGTTCGTTCATGCATTACCTGTCAGAAGTATAAAGGTGATAACCAAAAGCCAGCAGGGAAGATGCAAACAACAGAGGTCCTGGCCCCTGGAGAAATGCTTGGTGTTGATTTTATGGGGCCGTTCCCTGTGAGTAAGTCCCGGAATACCATGCTAATGGTTGTTGTAGATTACCATTCAAAGTGGGTTGAATTTTTCCCTTTGAGGGATGCTAAGACACCAAAAGTTGTTCAGATTTTAAAAAATGAAATCTTTACCCGCTGGGGTGTTCCAGCCTTTTTGGTTTCAGATCGTGGACCCCAGTTCACTAGCCAAGTTATGAGTAAGCTGTGTGAATCTTGGGGAGTGGTACAGAAACTAGCCACAGCTTACCACCCTTAAACTAATTTAACGGAAAGGGTAAACAAAGTTTTGAAAACAATGATAGCTTCATATGTTGGTGAGCATCATCAGGATTGGGATAAATGGTTACCTGAGTTTCGTTTAGCTATAAACACAGCTGTACATGAAACCACTGGGGTAACGCCTGCACTGCTAGCATTGGGACGAAATCTAAGTGGCCCTTTGGAACGTACGATTAATAAAACACTCATACATGATACGTTGGCATATAACACTTTGCAAAAACAACAGGAAATACAGGAAGAAGTCCGTAGACATGTTGGTGTAGCCAAATCCAGACAAGCTAGATATTACAATGCACGACGCAGAGATGTACACTTTGAAGTCGGAGATCTAGTCTGGGTTAGGGCTCACCCTTTGTCTAAAGCTGAAAGTAAATTCTCTGCCAAACTTCCGCCACGGTGGTTAGGGCCTGCTAAAGTAGAGAAAAGACTGGGTCCCATAACATATAGAATTTGCGGGGTGTTAAGTGACGGGAAATCAGATACAGTTAATGTAGTTAATTTGATGCCCTTTTTTGGCCCCGATAAGCCGTAGGCTGGGGGGGGGGGATGTAATGGTGCCCATTAGCTGTGGCTGAGTCTTACATATGATTGAACACATGAATGATGTTTTGTTTTGTTTTTCATTTTTTATTTATTTATTTTTTTCATGTATTTTGTATGTATGTCACATCATGTTTACTCTGTGTATTTGATATGGGAACAAAGTTTTATAGTAGGATGCGGAAGAAAAGTGTGACGCGGAACTAGCATGTTGATTGTTGTGACGACTCGGGTATATATAGGGAGAACACCAAGTTAAAAAAAGGCCGCGGTTCCGTTCATGCGGTGACTTTGGACTGGCGTTCACCTTTTCGTGGGACACTTCGTCTAAGCTCAGAAGGATGGGCCCTGTTTTGAACTTTGGACTGAGTCAACGTTAATGCCACGAGTGAGCCGCGCTGTCGATAGTACCGGTGCGGTAAGCAGCGGGGGTTTAAATGTGTGAACCGCTGTGTTCTGCTTATGCTTCTGAGTCCTAATGACAGTTAAATGAATGCATCGGACGGAGCACGCGTCAATATGCGGGCGTGTAAGCGGTTAGAGTTGAAATGTCTGAACCGCTGTGTTCTGCTTATGTGTGTCACGAGCTCAAATGGCTTCACAAGACGTGTTTGAAACAGAAGAGATTTTTTTTTTAAAAACGGACTCTGAGGAACGAATTGAGGGACTTTGTGGACTATGACGGAGTTGAATGCTTTTCTCACTGATTATGTGTTGTAACTTGTGTGGGTTTTTTTAAGGTATATGATGGTGTACGATGTAAAGATATGTTTGTCTGAAAGATTAGAAACGAGGTCAATACATGCACTGTAAGCAAGACATGATGTATGTTGTGGTTTTTGATTTATATTGAGCTTTATTATTATTGTTTTTTTGTTTGTTTTTTCTGGCCATTTTGTTTTAGTTTGGTTCAACAAATGTTTTATGCAAACGCCCAATCAGATTCCAGCCTATGCCCTGAAGCGTGCTGTGAAATCCCTTATAATATCTGATGAATATAAGTGGTCTTTACATAGCTACACACCTTCGAACTTCGTGTGGCCTTCAGATTAGCTCAAGAACAGTGTGTAGAGAGCTTCATGGAATGGGTTTCCATGTCTGAGCAGCTGCATCCAAACCTTACATCACCAAGTGCAATGCAAAGCGTCAGATGAAGTGGTGTAAAGCACGCCGCCACTGGACTCTATAGCAGTGGAGACGTGTTCTCTGGAGGGACCAATCACGCTTCTTGTCTGCAATCCGATGGACGAGTCTGGTTTGGCGGTTGCCAGGAGAACGGTCTTGCCTGACTGCATTGTGCCAAGTGTAAAATTTGGTGGAGGGGGATTATGGTGTGGGGTTGTTTTTCGGGGGTTGGCTTGAACCCTTATATCCAGTGAAAGGAACTCTTAATGCTTCAGCATACCAAGACATTTTGGACCATTTCATGCTCCCAACTTTGTGGGAACAGTTTGTGGATGTTCCTGTCCAAAACTCTGCGCACCGTGCAGAAAGCAAGGTCCATAAAGACATGGATGATGAGTTTGGTGTGGAGGAACTTGACTGGCCTGCACAGAGTCCTGACTCATCCGATAGACACCTTTGGGATGAATTAGAGCGGAGACCTTCTCGCCAACATCACTGTCTGACCTCACAAATGTGCTTCTAGAGAATGGTCAAAAAATTCCTATAAACACACTCCTAAACCTTGTGGAAAGCCTTCCCAGAAGAGTTGAAGCTGTTATAGCTGCAAAGGGTGGGCCAACTCCATATAAACCTAGGATTAAGAAGGGATGTCATTAAAGTTCATGTGCACGTAAAGGCAGGCATCCCAAAAATATTTGGCCATATAGTGTATCTTCTTATGTGTTCAGCAAAAGAAAAACTCAAAGGTTGGGACGACATCAGGACGAGTAAACGATGACAGAATTTTAATTTTTCGGTGAACTATCCTTTAATTTTATTGACTCATAAAATCCATGCTAGTTTACTTAGTTTAAACAAAATTTTCTGAACTTATTGTATCAGTACTTTTTAATCATTTACAGAATATTAACAAACATGTAATGACAATCATGACAATTTCACCTCTAGCCTCAATCTGCTTATTAATTTCTAACCTACACCTGTACCACAAATGAGAAGGTAAATATTTTTCACTGGTTTCATCAAATATTAGCAGTTCACTTGGTTCTACTTCAAAATGTTTTACACACTTCCACTGCTGACTTTCCTCCATATGACACACACACATTAAATGATTATTGATGTAAAATATTTAAATTAGGACTTATTTATTGCTTGATTTAATGTTCAGTTCCTGCTATTTATGTCAGGTATGTTAAATGTTAGTACAGCACTTTTCAGCATGAACAGAAAAAAAATACCTTCATTATAGAAATTGGGTTTAATGTTGCAGAAAATATTTATTTCATTTTGGCTACTTCTGTAATATTATCTGTAAGATTATACTTCTGTATATTCTCTATTTCTGTAGAGCTGGACATTTTTAATAATGATCAAAAGTTCAGCTGTGAGAATAAAACCAACCTGTTTGTTCCTCAGTTTCTTCTGTTTCACTCTGAATGTTTCTTCAATCTTTATTTCTTCAGTCTCATCTTAATCATCATCAGTCTCCTCTTTAATTCTTCATGTCTTCACTCTCCTCCTCTTTAATAAACGCCATCTTTAAGAAGAGAAAAATGAACAGTTGAGGTGTAACGTACACATATTCATACTGAACAGTTTCGGTACAGGGCTTTCGGTATGGTGCTCAAAGCATTACATTGCAACATTAAGTTCTCCTATTAATCGCAATAAGCGCTGCATTTTGTTACTTTCGACAAGAAACAAAGTGCCATCCTTCAAATTCTGTCTGCAAAATCATGAAATTTAAACAGAAAATGCCGTTTTGACGCTCTTTGTGATGTGACAGATCACTGAGACCGGCAGTACGAGCATATCTTCCTCTTTAATGCTAGTTACAGAATTAAACATGAAAAAACTGCTGAAGGTATGTAGAAAAGATACAGTACAACTTACAGAAACTGCCATATTTCATGTAATCGCTCAATCAGTGTTTCAACGGCAGAAAGACGTCAATAAATCAGATAGTAAACAATATGTCATGTAGCATTTACCTCAGAAAAGCCATTCAGTGTCCACAGCTTGTTAGTTCACCAGAGAAATGAACTTTTAGTTATAATTTAATTTAATGTATTTAAAGACAAAAACACAATTTGTTCAGTAAACTACTGTTTATTAAAAAAAAAAACACACATATCACATATACCTGCTGTACAGAAAACTGTACCAAATCGTGACTTCAAAACCGAGGTAGCCTATAATTTATCCATAAGAAATTTTTAGTTATAATTTAATGTATTTAAAGACAAAAACACAATTTGTTCAGTAAACTAGGCCTAGGCCTACTGGTAAAAAATGAAAGAAGCTATTTTATGTTAAGTTTTCTCCCCACCTGCAGTAGAAAACCATACTGACCGTGACTATGTACCGAACTGTGGGTTTTGTGTACCGTTACACTCTTAATTAACGTTAAGGTCTTCAATGACCTGGATAGACAAAAAAAAAATCGCTATAACTTAATTATATATTTTTAGGCATTTATAATCTACATTTAGTATTTAAAGAATGATAGATTATATTTAAAAGATACACTTTGATGAAAACATGATTAGTTTCTTAGTGTTTGTTGTTCTTGTTCTCGTTCACTGTTTGAGCAGCACGTGTCGTGATTCACTGAATCATTTCTCAAAGTGTTTGACTCAATTGACCTCGGAGTTGAAAAGTTCAGTTTCTCCATCACTTACTCTCCAGAGACTGAACTCGTGTTCATGATTAACTGATTTATGATTTATAGAGAGAAAGAGACGCAGGTTTCTGTTTCTCATCAGGGAGAGTTTTACTCACACAAATATCCCATTCCGTTAGATAAAGATTCACAATGTTACATTAAATAGTAAATAAACTCATTTCACATCGCTGGTAAAACTATTAAAAGCCATTAAAACTATTTCTGTAGATTAAAACAGATTAATTTTTTTTAAAACAAACCTTTCTTCAGCAGAATCACAGCAAATGCAGGAGCGCGGCGCAGTCTTATGACTCTCATCGTCCTCCAAAATAAAAGTCCTGTTCACAAGCTGCATTGTCTGGCTGCAGAGACACCTGACAATTTATGGGAGAGTCCTGCTGACTAAGGCTCCTACTTTATTCTGCTCTTTCACTGCATATTGAGAATAGAACTAGTAAATCTATTGACTCTCTGTTGAATGTGTTCAGAGGAATTTCCTCATTCAATTTTTTTCTTCACTCATAAAAATGTCACAATAGTAAAGTTTGTTTTTCTTCTTTGGTGTTTTACAACAATTAACATCCAAATTTAAATATTTCTCCATCATCTAGAGTCTGTATGGTTTGCACCTGATCTCAGATCAGTTTTATTAACTTATTAGACATTTAATGACATGTTGTATAAAAAAAAGAAGCACTAGTTATTAGTCTCTTATTGGCCTGAAGCTCTCCATAAAACAAACAAAACAAAATAAGCCCTCGGAATGAATAAAGAACACACATTATACAGACACTTCATTAATGACATTCAGCGATTACAGTTTACACAGTTTTGACCAGCAGGCGTCGCCTATGTGTGTCATTTCGAGTGATTCACTGAATCATTTAGTGAAGCATTGGTTCCACTGATTCAAAGTTTTGTTTCTTTCATCAATACGTAACGCTAGTTTTCTGTTGCATTATGACATTTAATTTCATTCCTATCCGATTTTTTTTTCTTGTCTCAAGAAATATCTGCGTCCACACGAAACCACTGAATCGACTCAAAACTATGTAGTACACATGACAGACCAGTATGTGGCGCTGTAATTCTGCAATAGAGATTAACTTAAAACAAAGAATAAGACTTGGAGCATGTGCATAAACCTTGCGCGCTGTATACAAACTTTAGTAAAGCTGCGAAATAAAGCTTTGTAGCTTCTCCAGCACAAACACAAGCATGTAATACGCTATTATTGTTGCTGTTTTGTGCTGTTAGCGGCGTCCGACTAGGGTCGACACGTTTGGTGAAGACATCATTGTTTCTCAGCATATAAACTGTGTCCCAACAAAGATCGTAGAACACAAGAGGCGACACTCTGATCATTTTTGTGTAACAGCCACTAGATGGCGCTCTGGTAGCGCGGCCGCCATTATGGGCGCCATTATAGAATCCTTCACATCTTACGCACCCAAAATCTGTGAATTTCACTGTCAAATCAGAAGCACAATAGAACAGTTTTTAAATTAAGTCACCAGTAAATTGTATGGCTCCTACAGTAAATGTTGTATGCCTTATAGATGTTTTATTACCAGTTCATCCATTCATCCATCTGTGGTAACGTAGTTAGCCTACTTTATTGAGAATTTCCATTTTATGCAACTTTACATTTATTAATAGTAAATTAATTATTAATTATTAATAAATTTAAGATCATATGTTTGCAGTGAACAATATATTTCAGACCTAGTGGAGTAATAGTAATAATATCTAGATCTGAATTGAAATATATATATTGTACGTTTTAATGGATCACGCTACAAATGTATTGATCTTATAATACATGATGCATTACTGTGTCTGTTATCGCATAATTCACACTTTTGGACACTTTTGCTTTAACAGACATTAGACAACACTGCAAAATCAAGCCGTTATATTCATATATTTATTGTCCAACATTCCCTTTTTCTGATGCAGGGCCTTAATTAAATTTCATATGTTGGTATAATCAGTGTTTATAGTCTAATACTAGATCTTAATGAATTTTAACTCAAACTGACTGGGTTTCTAGAGAGCAAAGGTTTCGTGAAAAAAGTGGAAAACTTAAACACAAAGTGTGTAAAATAAACTGTAAAAGGATTTGATGATCACTAGCGATAGTATTTTATTCTGTGTTGTCATCATTCAGGTTGGATTTTAGCTTTAATGTACGTTTTGTATTAACAAAGCAGCTGATATTGCCATAGAAACTAGTGGACTTGCTTTCATCCCAAAATGTCAGAAATGCAGGACGGCTGCTGGGCGCTGGTGTTTCAATGGAACGTTCTATTGACTGTCGCTTCTTGTTAGCGTATATTCCAGAGATTGTATATTATAGGGAGATAAGAGGGTCTGTACCTCTTACCATTGGAGAAATCATAACGGCTAACTTAATCACGTACTGCACCTCTCAGTCTATCGTGTAATGGCAGTGACGTCAGTCACAACATTCCCTAGTCTGCCTTCTCTTGAAAAAAGACATTTTTATCAGGCTAAAATCTACACATAGTTCCAAACAAAAGTATTGTTTAGAGTAAAACATGCTGAAGATTGGCAAACAAGCCGTCCATTAATTAAATGATTAGCTATTTCCCCACAAAAGCTGTTTAATCAGCATAGTGAAGCCTCTCATCCATTGACTTCCATTCAAAAAACAGCCATGGTCTCCTTCCCTGCCTACCACCGGAGGTGGAGCATTAGCCATTATGCTTTTTGTGGCTAAACGTTGCAGGCTTGACTTCCAGTGGCTTTGGTATATTCTTTGGATTCATTTGAAATCGCTCTCGAATTACGTCAGCCCTCCTCGTGCCGCTGTGAATTGCACTTCATCTTGATGATCCCCAAGACTTTTGGGAAAATATTCTGTGGACTGACGAGACAAAAGTTGAACTTTTTGGAAGGTGTGTATCCCATTACATCTATTTATTTATTTTATTTATATTTTATTAGTTAACATGGACATTGCACATTAATAAAACATTTCTATAAATGCACCAGAATTAGCTGAAGGCTATTTTTCATCTGTAGTCCCTTGACAGAATGTTACTAGTCACCCTAAAAAAATAAAATAGTTAAAAATACATAACACACTACATAAAATCCATCTCAATATAAACAGCTCAATATAAAATAAGAAATAAGAAACAATAGCTGTACAGCCAGCAGGTGTAAATTCTAATGTTGACAGACCTGATTATTAATAAACCTTTTCTTCACATGAACTCTAAATAATTGATATGTATCTAGTAGGGCTGTGTATCGCCAAGAATCTGGCGATACGATACGTATCACGATACAGGGGTTACGATACGATATATTGTGATATATTGCGATATTTCTTTTTTTTTTTTTAGAAAAACAGTCATAAAGAAAACACCACCATATGCATAAAACCTTACAAACAACTTTATTTTATTTATTCATTACAGTATCATTTGCATTTATATCACTAATCACTATTATAAGGGAAAATAACTGCAGGATTCTTTAGGTGTATAGGTTTTAAAGGTTCACAGTATAACAGTTTTTCATTTCTGAACTATTTAACAATTAGTGGATAGTCCATTTCATGACTGAATGTCTGTTTGTTTTATATTTAATACTATAAAGCTGCTTATTGCTTTAAAGCAGTCTAATGCATAAAGTGCTATTTAAATAAGTGCCTTTACTGAACTGCTGAACAGAGCTGATGCAAACATATTAACATCACTATGATCAGCTTTCTTTCTGCTGTCACCGCTGTCATTTTTTGTTTTGTGTTTATTTTGTTACTGAGAGGAAAACATGCAGTACATAACGTTACTACATATTGCATATGCCTCTCAGCTGCGTGGATCGCGTCGGGATGTTAAGAGAGCTCTCAGATTCAATTTTAACACGTCATATTTTGCAAACAACTGACTCTTATCGATCTCCTTAGTGGGTTCTTTATAGTTGAAGCCAAAATGAGTCCACACTTCAGCTCTATCGTCTTGTGAGCTGGGTTTGCTAATGCTAATGCTATTGATGCACCTCACGCTTCTCCAGCTACGTGTCAGTTTACGTTCTAAGATAACACTGATATCCAGCGGTTGGGTTTTATACAGTCTGTGGTCTGTTGTCTGCACACAAAGCCACGACCTGGGATGTAAAAAAATAAATAAATACGATACAGCGTTTTTGAGAATCGATACAGTATCGCCAAACATATAGCACAAATACGTCACGGAGACGTCTGTTTGACGTTCGCTTTTTCATCTGGAAGACGTATTTTTTAGGGCGTTTGCTCATCTGGAAGACGTCGCATAGATGTCCTTTTCAGACGTTCAAATGACATCTAGTGGACGTATTAAATATGGCGTTCGGACGAGGTCAATAATATGACGTTGTAACATGCACTCGTCTCACTGAACGTCTCACTGACGTCTTAATTTTTTGCTATTAAATCCATTCATTTTAAGACGCAGACGAGGCGTAACGTCACGCAGACGTCACGTAAATCACTCTCTGTGGCAGTGAAGTGTCGGTCAGACGTTCACGGCGCGTGATTCACGGTATAGCCGTTGAAGTTATTATTTATTTTTTAACTAACACGTATCAGAACACGGTCCTCACATGGCTCAGTGCAGTGTGTGAGCCAATGCACAATTTACTTGCACTTCATTCACTGCTCTCAATGGACGTGACATCTCCGTCTGACTTTTTTTTTTTTTTTGTCAGTTTTTAGTGCAACTTTTTCCCGGCAAACTCAATATACATTAATTATGTGCATATTAAATATACATATATTAATATATAACAATTTTAGACATTTGTTTTTTTTACTTTTAATTGTAAAAGTATAAGGATAATAACATAAAGGGCCCTATTTTAAAAAACGATCTGAAACGCCGTGTCAAGCGCTAAGCGCAAGTAACTTTGTGGTGCGGGTTCTCGGCGTTCTATTTTCCAGGCGGGATAAAATGGCCTTCTTGCCGCCCGGCGCAAATCTAAATGGGTTGGTCTGAAGTAGCTTCATTATCAGGTGTGGGTTGGGCGTAACGTGAATAAACCAATCAGAGCGTCATCCAACATTCCCCTTTAAAAGCAGTGTGCGCAAGTTCCATTAGGATTTCTATTATTATGGCGTATTAACCAGGCGCACGCCGGAGCGGTTCACAGCCGAGGAGACTGATTGTTCTTGTAGAGCATGAAAGACAGAGAAGTTGTGTTGTATGGGGGTGGGAGAAACCACCCAAATAGCGTCGTTTAAACAGGTTTTTTCACATCTTCGTGGCACACCACAATGATTCCGTCATCATGTGTTTAATTTTTGTTTTAGTGTAACAATTTATGATTTGCAAAAAAAACTGTGCATCTGTGTAGATTACATGACAAGTGTTGCGCGTTGTGCACGCTATACATTATGGTCAAGCATGCGCCCTTAAATAGCATAATGAACAACGCGCCACTGACTTTAGACTAGGTTTTTTCTGGTCAGTGGCGCAATTGTTTAATGGAACAGCAAAATAGCACCAGGGATTGTTTGCGCCGGAACACGCCTTTTTTTTGCGCTGAACCGCCCAGCGAGCGCAGTTCATTCACTAGTTTAGCGACGTGCTTCTGTGGAGGGAAAAGCGCGCTTTGCGCGGGTGCAAATGAATGACACATGCGTCGGTGTACAAAGTCCAATTGCGCTGGGTGCAAGATAGGGCCCAAAAAAGTATAAAGCCTAAAAGCAATGTTTTAGCGGAGTTGTGTTGCTTATAGGTTACTCATGTCGTTTAGTTTCATGAAATCCGTTTTGAAATTTTTTACATTTGGGGGTTATTGTGTTTTTTACATTTTTAATGTAGCCTACACATTTGATGGCCAAACCATCGATTGCATCAGCTGCTAGATCTGAGACTGTTTGCTGTAAAATAATAATAAAATACATGGAAAATGCATTATGCCTAAGCACCCTCTTCTTATATTTTACATTTAAAATATAAATTAGGATTCTAATATTATTTTATCATGGTTTTCCTTTCTTTTTAAAAAAGGAAATGTAACTTTTATTCAGCAATAATGGTTAAATTGATAAGATTTCTATTTTTAAATAAAATCTGCCGTATTCATCATCAATCCGTAAAAATATCACAGAAAAATATTAAGCAGCACGCTTTTTTTTAATAAGTAAGAACAACAAACACACCATAATACAAAATATTTAACCCACTGAATGTCCTTTCTGAGTTAAATTTACCATTATGTGACATTGTTTGACAGGTGTTTAAAAAAAAAGGAGAACAAGCATGTAGCATATTTCCACAGTTAAAACAATGATTGAGCGGAGTAATGAGACATGATAAATGGTAGCTGTACTGCATCTTTAACATGTAATCATAGTGTGCCTAGAGAAAAGCGTTTAAATGTTGAGTGCACTCCCTGCGGAGCATTTAGGCATTAATTGATCTGCCATGCCACAAAAATGCCAAAATGATATTTATGTTGTAATTTTAATTATAATTGCAGAATTTGAAATCTGAGACTTTGTTTGTATATCAAAAATTACAAACCACAAAGATTATTGCGATTTATGGATGGTAGGCACTGGGCTCGTGGTAGAGCATTGTGTTAGCAGTGCAAAAGGTGTGGGTCAATTCCCAGGAACACACATATGATTAAAAAAAAATGGATAGCCTGAATGCACTGGAGTCGCTTTGGATAAAGGCATCTGCTTAATGTAAAATGTAATGCATATCGCTCAAAATTAGAATCAAAAAATCAATATTTTCTACACAGGTGTGATATAATATTATAATATGATATTTTTTGGAAAAGATTCTGTAACAAAAATAAGACTTTTTTTATGCTTGCTTAATATAGTTTCTACTAGGGTAGGTGGTCCAACATGTTGAAGATCCCTTAAACTGAAAACTTTGTTCATTTTAAATCCTTTTTTTTTCCAGATTCAAAGAAGGCCTGGAGTGTTTGCAGCTTCTGGAACATGTTGAAAAGCATCCCAATCTCTTTAAGAGGAGTGCTAATGTTCCAGGAGAGCCACTTATGGCAAGAGATTTAGCTGAGCTTTTTATCCACAACTGTCCCAGTTGGCACCAACAGACGAGCACTGGAAACAGAATAGTCTGTTCTGGAGGGACTGGCTCCTAGATGGAAGGTAACATTACATAGGTTATATTATACACATTCTACAGTCGTAACATTATGCAATCGTTTGGTGCTCTTTCTTTCCCCATCCAATGTTTTTAAAAAGATGCCAGCCACACCAGTGTTTTTGATGATTTTCATCAATTTTCATGACCCCCAATATTTTGTTGTATGAATATCTGCACTAACATTATTTCAGTATAAAACCAGAGCTTCTGCTTTAAACAAAAAACTTTTACTCTAGCTTCATCAATTCCATGGTTATAGGTGTGGTTGTAATAGCATACTTCAAAAAGAAAAAGAAAATGACCACCATATGATTTGTTTTCTCTTTATTCTCTGTCTTTGTTTGTGAAATTGTGATTATACTTTGTATTAGTTCATATTATAAGTCTCACTGTAATGGTCCTTTTGGTTTCCCATTTCAACTGAGTAATTACATCTACACCTGTGACTCACTGCAGCTGCCATTAGAAGCTCTGAATTACTATAGAAACAGAGTGTTCTATGAGTACTTAGGACTGCACAAAAGAACAAAAAATGCAATTTGTTAATCAAAATTTGAGCATTCCATTAACAAAATTGTTACAGGAATAAATGCCTACTGAAGTGAAGTTATGGGTTTCTGTAAGAAAAATATCCATATCTAAAAAAAAATATGAAAACCTAAAAGATTATTTTTTTATTGTTATTTTTCCTCAGAGGGAGCTTCATCACCTCTTACTCTAAGCCAGGTTTTGGCATTGCTTCTGGATCAACTTCTATCCCTAGACTGGGTTTCCCTGTTGAACCAACAATAGAGTTTCTGCATCAAGAGGAAAGTGAGCCAGCCAAGATATTCCCCGAAGCAAATACATGTAGCATTGTTTTAAGGCTGCCATGCATCATGTATTGACGCTTTGGGGGTATATGAAGGAGGGCATTTTACAGGCACCCACATTTGGGGTAATGTAGTTTGATTACTAACCCCATTACATATTGTTATTTCTTCTTTCTTGTTTTCTTTGTTATTCGTTGTGAAAAAGGACTAAACAGATGTACATGTATTTCCCATTATAGTGATGAATAAAATTCTTTATTCATAGCACCAGCTGTGTTTGTGTACACAAAAATAAAATTGGGATTTTGTATTAAAGAACTCATTCCACTCACTCATGCGTCAATTTGTGATGTTAAAATTGATATAATTTATATATATATAAAGTCCAGTATTTGACTTGTAAAAGCCCAACAGTGTCATATTACAATTAAATGCATGAAAAGAATGCAAGAAAGATTCATACACTTAATAAGGTTAAAATGGTACGAGTAAATAATGGCCATGGAGTAAATATCATAAATATGCAGACGGAAAAAGCTGGTATAACTCTGATGAGATATTGATGCTGAAAAAAATATTTACAAAAAAAAATAAAAAACTTGTCCAAAAAATAAAAATAAATGAAAAACTTGTCCAAGTAAATGACCAAATTTTGCTATAAGTAATACCTTCAGCTGCAAAGCATTTTCTTGTCAACAGACTGTTTTTACAGTGGAGCTTCATGTACTGCTGACTGCAATATTTACATTATGGTGACATTGATAGTTTCCTTGTTTGTAACATTTCTAAAGTAAGAATAAATAAATAATGAAATTCAAATACAATTTCAGTTACAATACTAAATAAAAGGGCTCAAGGAACTAGGCTGTCTTTCTACCTGTCCCTCTATAGGAAGATCTTGCCTTTCATCAATGCTGAGGTCAAGGATATTGGGCTTGAAAAGGTTGGTGACCACTGGGTTACACTATTCAACAGAAAACGTCTCGGTTACGTATGTAACCCTCGTTCCCTGAAGGAGGGAACGGAGACGTACGTCAGTAGTGACCGACGAATTGGGATATCGCTTAGAGAGCCCTATCAGCTTCGTGTAAACTAAAACAAGCCAATGGAATTGGCGTGCGATATTTGCATAATGCGCACCGCCCCCGACAGGTGTATATAAATAGGAAGCAGATGCAATCGCACTCTGTTTTTCGCTGAGGAGACAACTGGTGTCCGCGCTACAGCGAGGGTACAGAAACTGTGGCGACGGGACGTACGTCTCCGTTCCCTCCTTCAGGGAACGAGGGTTACATACGTAACCGAGACGTTCCCTTTCAGTCGGTCACGTTCGACGTACGTCAGTAGTGACCGACGAATTGGGATCCCAACTAAAGCGCCACAGTTACGAAACCCCTTCCAGTGCCCAGCGCAAGCTCAGCCGCCCATAGCACCGGCTGGCGGTGAAGGGGGCGAGCTTACACCGAGAGAGTCTACTGCTGTCTAACCACTACCCACTAAGTAAACTACTACACTGGGGAAGCGAACCCGTAAGGGACGCTGCGGAGGCCACTACCTACCCAATGGGGGAGGAGTTTACGTGGGAAATACACATATGGACTGGCCCGGGGGGCAGTACGCATATGGAGTCCCTGGGATGGCTCCACCTGGTAGGGGGAGACTCATCTGACAGGTGACAGCAGAGCTGGCTCTGCTAAGGGAAAGACACGGACTCGGCCCGTAGGGAGTTTTAAACCGTGGAAAATTACACATATGGGACCGCTCACGTAGAGGGGTCACGACATATGGGCCCCAGCCAACAGACAGCGTCAGCGACGGATGTAGGCCTGGCATCAGACACTCCGCAATGTCCGAGCCGAAGGGGGAGGCGGAGGAACTCAACAGGGTTCGCCAAGCGGGGAACACGACTGGAGTGAAAGTATGCACGTATCCAGCCAGTGGCGGGAATGGCATTGCAAGCCGACACTTAGAGTGGGTACAACACGTCTACCGACTAGTGGATGCGAGTACACGTGAGGATACCGGCTCTACACGTAGGCTATAAAACCTAGCGAACGTGTTGGGTGTCGCCCAGCCCGCAGCTCTACAGATATCTGTCAGCGAGGCGCCATGAGCCAGCGCCCAGGAGGAGGCCACCCCTCTGGTGGAGTGGGCTCTCAACCCGAGCGGGCAAGGCACGCCCTGGGATTCGTACGCCAAGGCGATGGCATCCACTATCCAGTGGGCCATCCTCTGCTTGAAGACAGCCTTTCCCTTCTGCTGGCCTCCGTAACAGATGAAGAGCTGATCTGAGGTCCTGAAGCTTCGCGTTCTATCCACGTAAACGCGCAGAGCGCGGACGGGACAGAGCAAAGCTAGGGCTGGGTCTGCCTCCTCCGAGGGCAGCGCTTGCAGGTTCACTACCTGATCTCTGAAGGGAGTGGTAGGAACCTTGGGCACATATCCAGGCCGGGGTCTCAGGATGACCTGAGAATCACCGGGCCCGAATTCTAGGCACGTTTCGTCGACCGAAAATGCATGCAGATCCCCTACCCTCTTCAGGGAAGCCAATGCAACCAGAAGAACCGTCTTAAGAGACATTAGTCTCAGGTCGACTGATTGCAAAGGCTCAAAGGGATGACCCCGGAGAGCTGTGAGAACCAGGGTCAGATCCCAAGAGGGTACGGAGGAAGGGCGAGGAGGATTCAGTCTCCTGGCCCCCCTCAGGAATCTGACGATCAGATCGTGTTTCCCCAGGGACTTACCCTCAACTGCGTGGTGATGTGCGGCAATAGCGGCAACATACACCTTGAGGGTGGAGGGAGACAGCCTTCGCTCCAACCCATCTTGCAGAAAGGAAAGCACGGATCCGACCGAACATGATCGGGGGTCCTCTCGGCGAGAGGCGCACCATTCGACGAACAGGTTCCACTTCAACGCGTAGAGACTCCTAGTGGAAGGAGCTCTAGCGGAAGTGATGGTGTCTACGACCGCTTGCGGGAGATCACTCAGAACCTCCGCATCCCGTCCAGGGACCACACGTGGAGGTTCCATAGATCGGGACGCGGGTGCCACAGGGTGCCCCGTCTCTGAGTCAGGAGGTCCTTCCTCAGAGGAATCGGCCAGGGAGGGGCTGTCGCGAGGAGAATGAGGTCTGAGAACCAGGTCTGAGTGGGCCAGTATGGAGCCACTAACAGAACCTGCTCCCCGTCCTCCCTGACCTCGCACAGGAGTTGTGCGAGAAGGCTCACTGGGGGAAACGCATATTTGCGCAGACCCGGGGGCCAGCTGAGTGCCAGGGCATCCGTGCCGAGCGTGCCGCCGGTCAGGGAATAAAACCACTGGCAGTGGGCAGTTTCTGGGGAGGCAAACAGGTCTACCTGGGCCTCGCCGAGATGCTGCCAAATCAGCTGGACCGCCTGGGGGTGGAGCCGCCACTCGCCCGCAAGTGGAGGCTGCCGTGACAGCTCGTCGGCTGCACGGTTGAGCACACCTGGGACAAGAGTGGCCCGAAGGGACCTCAGATCCTTCTGACTCCACAACAAGAGATGGCGGGCGAGTTGCGACATGCGACGGAAGCGTAGACCACCTTGACGGTTGATGTACGCAACGGCCGCAGTGCTGTGTGAGCGGACTAGAACGTGCTTGCCTGACAACAGCTTCTTGAAGCGGGCCAGCGCAAGACGAACCGCTAGCAACTCAAGGCAATTGATATGCCAATGCAGCTGAGGCCCCGTCCAAAGACCTGTCACTGCACGCCCGTTGTACGTGGCCCCCTATCCCGTGGCAGAGGCATCTGTGGAGACCACAGCGTGCCTGGACACTCGTTCGAGGGGTACTCCGGCCCGCAGGAACGAAGGGTCCGACCACCGGACAAGGGTGCGGCACTGCCACGCCCATCTCGGGACCCGGCCGCGGAGCCAGTGTTGAAGCGGTCTCATATGAAGCAATCCCAGCGGCGTTACCGTGGCTGCAGATGCCATATGCCCCAGGAGCCTCTGAAAATCTTTCAGTGGAGCCGCTGTCCTGCACTTGAGCGAGCTCAGGCAGTTCAACACCGACTGGACGCGCGCCTCGGTGAGACGCGCAGTCCGTGCGACCGAGTCTAGCTCAAGACCGAGACAAGAGATCCTCTGCCCGGGGGCGAGTTTGCTCTTGTCCCAGTTGACCTGAAGACCCAACCGGCTGGGAGCTAAAACCATGTCGGGTAGGACTTTGTACTGACATGCCCGACCCTCGAACGCGGACCGGAGGAAGGGTCTGTGTCGAGGCAGAATCGAGACATGAAAGTACGCGTCCTTCAGGTCTATTGCTGCAAACCGATCCTGGGGACGGTCCAGGATTGGCCGTAGCCCACCGCCCTTCTTCGGTACAATGAAGTAGGGGCTGTAGAACCCCGACTTCATATCGGCTGGAGGGACCGGCTCGATTGTATCCTTCGCCAGGAGGACAGCAATCTCCGCCCGGAGAACAGGTGCACTGTCCAACAACACCTGAGTGAAGTGGACAGCCCTGAAGACCGGGGGACGCCGGGCGAACTGAATCGCGTAGCCGAGTCTGATAGTACGAATGAGCCAACTGGACAGGCTGGGGAGCGTTATCCACGCTTCCAGACACTGAGCCAGCGGGACCAAAGGCACCACAGACGCACCGGGGGTGGGGCAGCAAGGCAGAGAGGGACCCGACTCGGACGGCTTGGGAGCGGCCCGGAGTGGGGTCGGACTCTGCAAGGCGGCAGTGTACATGGGAGACGGCGCACGGGACGCGGTCTGCGCCATCACACTGCCGCCTGCTGGCGAATGGGGTGGGAGCTGCCAGCGGCGAGGCGGGGCCTGGCACACTGGCAGACACACCTAGTTGTGACCTGGAGTTTGAGGAAACTGCTCTTTTTGTGGCAAAGTGGGTACCGATGGACTCCGGAGAGCCAGCGGCGGTAGATGGACAGCCGCCACAAAATCCCCCCGGCCCTCCTCCGGGGGTGGGAGAGCAGATGGAATACTCTCCCAAAGGACAGGAACCTTCCGCTCCAGGTCGCCCGTCTCAGGGCCGAGTTTTCCCCGACCGCTTGCCACCTGGGTTGGCAGAGACGGGCTGGGCACCACGTCCGCGACCGGCACCCTGCTGTTTGGCTGGTGTAGGCTGCTGCTTTGCCGACTTAGCAGGGGCGGAGGAAGACGCAGGCGGGCGCCCTCGGCGACGAGCGGGCTGAGGCTGAGCCACGGGCGGCTGGGTGGAGGCAGCAGCGGACCGCCGTGGCATGACATGTCTGATAGCCTCAGCCTGCTTCTGTGCAGCGGAGAACTGTTGGGCACAGCTCTCCACCGCGTCGCCGAAAAGGCCGACCGGAGACACGGGGGAATCCAGGAACCGATGTTTGTCGGTCTCCCTCATGTCTGCCAAGGTCAGCCAGAGGTGGCGTTGCTGGACTACCAGAGTAGACATCGCCTGGCCAACAGAACGCGCTGTCACCTTCGTTGCCCGGAGGGCAAGGTCAGTGGCAGCGCGCAGCTCCCCAAGCAGCTGTTGGTCAGGACCTTCCTGGGGCATCTGCGACAGCGCTTTTGCCTGGTAGACCTGCAAAAGGGCCATCGCGTGCAGGGCAGAGGCAGCCTGCCCACAGGCACTGTAAGCTTTCTCAGTCAGACCGGCTGAGAATCCACAGGCCTGGGACGGGAGACGCGGCTCACTGCGCCAGCCAGCGGCCGTTGGACACAACTGCATCGCAACAGACCGCTCGACTGGCGGGATCCTCGCGTATCCCCTGGCTTCCCCGCCGTCCAGGGAGGTGAAGGCAGACGAGGGACCAGGCCCCGTACGAGCCCCATACGGAGCTTGCCAAGACCTGGTCACCTCATCGTGTACTTCCGGGAAGAAAGGCATTGGGGCGGGACGCTGGATTTGACCAGCGCGACCCCCCCCCCCAAGTACCAATCGTCCAACCGAGATGGGCCGGGACAGGGTGGAGGGTTCCACTCAAGCCCGACGCACAAGGCGGCCCGGGAGAGCACAGCCGTGAGCTCGGGATCCGACTCGGGCAACGCTACCGTCCCGGGCGGCAGCGCGTCCGAATCTTCCTCCCCGAGGACTCAGGCTCACCTTCCGATGCAGCGATCGACATCCGATCCGCCGCCGGCACACCAAAGGTAACGGCTGGACAGTCCGTAGAGGGCCCAGCGGAAACCAACGGTGGCACGATGGGTTGCGGTGCTGATGAGGCGGCAGGGGCCCGAGGAGCGTTTCCGCTCGGCGGGGAAGCCCTGACCGTAATCCTCAGGTCACCCTTCCTGTACAGCGCCGTACCGTCATTCCGGTTCCCGGGGCCGGAAAAAACGGTCGTACGCGGCATAGGAGAGGGGACCCCCGCTTCCTGAGACTTCAGGAAGGAGAGTCTCGACCTCAGCACCGCGATAGTCATGTTCCCGCAATGGGAACATGAACCATCCACAAAAGCTGCTTCAGCGTGCAGAATGCCCAAACACGAGATGCAACGATTGTGCCCATCAGCAGGGACCAGGGAACGACCGCACCCATTAACGCACAGACGAAATGACATACTGTCAGGGTTCGTCTGTAAAGCTCTTTTAGAAGGGGAAAACAGTCAACTCGCTCGTGCCGAAGCACACAGGGAGTGACGCGATGTGCCAGGTACACCACTCCCTGGACACACCGAGGAACCGGCCCAAATCGCAACACACACACTTTCACTCTAGGCGTGTGCTGTGAAAACAGCAGTTGAGAGCTATAGCTCGGATCCTCGGGAGCTCGCGACCTCGCTGTAGCACCGTTACACCGGCACACACGGCTTGCTGTGAATCCTCTTCGAGGCAGTTTAGTTCACACAAACAGTCTTCTTAAACAGGACACCACTGAATGGCTCCGAAGCGAAAGACAGAGTGCGATTGCATCTGCTTCCTATTTATATACACCTGTCGGGGGCGGTGCGCATTATGCAAATATCGCACGCCAATTCCATTGGCTTGTTTTAGTTTACACGAAGCTGATAGGGCTCTCTAAGCGATATCCCAATTCGTCGGTCACTACTGACGTACGTCGAACGTGACCGACTGAAAGGGAACCAGTACTTTTTGACCAACATGACATAAGCAATTGGTAATGTTGGAAATGGCAGACAACTGTAAAAAATCAATTGTATGAAATGTACCGAAGCATTTTCTACTTTGTCAGTCAGGAACTATGTCTTTTTACAGCCAGTTATTCTACGTAATCAAAAACTTGTAATGCATTCGTTTACGTTTAAAAAATGAACTCTTGAATTTTTAGAACAATTTCAACAAATGTTCATATATCATTCCCTGTTTTCCTGCAGGTGCTAAACACTTTAGTTTCCCCTCATTTGCAAATAAGTTGTACACAAATTACCTTTCACAAAAACAAAGCCTACTTTTGCTATGTCCGACAAGTCACATGCCATACAGTGTAAATGCATTGCGGAACAAAGCACGTTACTGAGTATAAAACAAAGTGTCAGCTTAAAAATTTGGTAAAAATGCTCAAACAATAAATAGACCCACAGTTTGGTGACTAGAGCCAAAGACACAAGCAGCACGTGAAGTGATCCATCATCTCTTTTAGTTACAGCACATGAATGAATATGAAAGGTTATTTGTTTATGTGTGATGTTAAAACATGGAAGAATTGAAAGAGAACCCCTGGCTCTAAAATTTTAATTCTCAACAGGTGTCCTGACATTTATCCTACCATTCAGATTTTCCGACCAGGGTTTACTGCGCATGCGCACATTAATATCGCGTCCTTTTTCTCATGCTAAACAACATTTAATGTATCTGCATTACTGTGAGGGAAGGGTTGGGTTAGGTGTAGACTTCAATAAAAATGCAATTGGTATAAAAAAAAAATATTTATTGTTGGTTCCATGTACCTGTATACCTTCTAGCTACAACCGCGAATATAACACATAATTATTGTATTTGCATTTCTGTAAGGGTATGTTTAGGGTTGTGGTAGGTGTTGACGTTAATAAACCATAACTTTAAAGTAGCCTAGTATTTTTCGTTGTCGAATTGTAGCCTACTACCCACTGTTTTAGTGGGAGATAGGGAAAATCTGATAGGGTAGGACAAATCGACAGAACACCGGGTTTTCTGCACCTGTTGATACAAATGTTTTTATGCATCCTCAAAAACATTTCGGCTAAATAAATAAATAAATAAAAACAAAAAATAATAATAAAATGTGCTCGCTTTTGTCTTTTGAGGTGTAAATGTTTTATAGTATTCTAACAGATCGCCTGTCAATCACTTTGGCGAAACTATAAATCTAAATATTACAACTCCAAAATAAAAGATTGCTATATTATGGGCACTGTTGGGCTTTTATAAGTCAAATACTGGACTTTATATATGAGTCTGAAAATATAAATATAAAATAACGAACAACATTAAGTAATTTAATAATACACTTGTGTATATTGTCTCTCTCTCTCTCTCTGTATATATATATATTTATGTATATACACACACACACACACAAAGAAATAAAAAATGATAAAAATGTGTCCGCATTCAAATGTAGTGTCTATTCCTGTTTCCATTGACACCGTGGACCATGCAGCTTCTTTTTTTATTAGATTTTTATAATCTTTTAAAGATGTATTATACAAATAGGACGCTGCCCTACGGCTAAAATTAGCGCTTCCTCCATTTTTGAATTTCTGTACAGAGAGGTCACGCAGTGACGTATCGATCTTCTACTGGTCACACGTCTTCACGTGATGCAAATTCGCAGGTCAGAGTTCACCAAACTTGAACTTTGAAACTACAAAATTTTTCACACAAGCTTGCGTTTCTGGTCTGACGCATTTGCATGCATTTTAATGGAAGTCAATGGAACGAAAAGTGCAGTGTGACCGCCCCTTTAATCCCATCACATTCACTTGTTTCTGAAAGAATGATTCAGTGATAGATACATTTTTCAGTCATTTGTTGCCACCTAGTGGCGTAACAATGCAGTCGATACAGTTGTTATTTGAACCACCCAGTTACCTTCAAAAGGTGATTATTCTATTTTGAACGCTAACGTAGACATCAGCGTTTATATCTGAAAAATAAACTTCTGTGATATATATGCTTTGGCCAGTCATTAATAAAAAATTTTTTTTTAGTTTTTTACATTTTTATATGTTATTTCCCTTTGCTATCTTCTGGAAAATCTGATTCTCTATTACAGATTATTTCGAATTTTTAAAATGAGAAAAATAATCACAATTGCTTTATCACAGACTGAAATCATTCACATGAAAAGAGAGTGTGTCCTGAAGGCCCTCATCGTTTTCCTGGGGGAAAATCCTCAAGACCTTATCAAGGAGTACCTTGTGAGTTTAACGTCCACAGATTCTATTTTGATTTATTTTCCAGAAAAAAAGTTTAAATTTGTGTTTTGTAGTTATGATAGGAAAATGTTTTTTATTTTTATTTATATATTTTTATGTACACTACTTTAGGATAACCAGCGAGATGATTGTGAGGGTGACCTTGAGCAGATCACCATGGCGGTGTATGTTATCCGGAAGGAGGGGGAAGAACATCACAAAACAACCGGCTGACATAGGCATCGTCATCGAGGGTGTTAAAGTTTTGAATGAACTGCCTTCGGTCTCATCAGCTTGTGCCTTGCTTCTCGGGATGATATACATCATCAATCTGGCTCATCCGAAACCACTTTGCTTTACATTCGAGGTATTCCAGAAAGTGCTCTTGCAGCTCGATCAGCAGAAGATGTCACCAAAGGTTCAAAGTCTTTTCAGTAGACTACAGTGAACTTGAAGTAATGTTTGAATGTGCATATGTCCAGTCTGTGTTCAAAGAATGTCTCAGATTTAGTTGGATGTTTCAGCTGTTTTCTTGTAGTTGTAAGACTATCCATTTTCTTGTTCATATGTTTGTCTAGTATGAATGTGTAGTTGGAGGTTTGAGTCTGTAGTTGATTGGTTCACTTTAAATTGGTGAAAGGGTAATCACCTATAACTCTAAGCTGTAATAAACATTTTCCATGATCTGTTTGATGATGTTTGGGTTAATAAATATATGGCTCAGTTTAGGGCATTACCTAATTAATATATTAAAGAGATGGTTCACCCAAAAATAGTTTGTGTTCCAAGCCTGTACGAGCTGAACACAAAAGATTTGTTAAAGAATGTTGGTAACCAGACAGTTGATGGTACCCATCGAGTATTTTTTTCCCCCGCTATGGAAGTCAGTGGGTACTGTCAACTGTCTGGTTACCAACATTCTTCAACATATCTTCTTTTGTGTTTTTTGTCTTGTGAACTAAATGCAAACATCTTTTATGTAAAATATCTTACTCAGGACAGTACTAAACAAAAAATATCATACATTTTTATTATCCCTCTTATTTTATTAAAATAATTCTCATTTTCACAGATTCTGCAAGGGGTTCACATACTTTTTCATGCCACTGTACCTGAAAGATTATCAGTATAGTTTAATAAAGAACGAGATTATACAAAACTCTGCTTTGCAAACTTTTATTGAAATATTGCTTATTGGAAACATGACAGATTGAAACATGTAAGCGGCACATTTGTTTGTAATTGGTATTACAGCATCATTTCAAGCCCCATATTGTTCTTCAGTCACACTGTGATTACTAGCAAATCATGCTGTTTAATAGCAATGGTCTCCTCTAATATTCTCGGTGCCTCATAGTGCACAGGTTTCTGTTGGCACAGCCAACAGTTACAAAAGAGTTGACCTTAGTACAGTAGTCAATGTTACACACTCCATCATCTCTCGTGTGGCTTTTGACCTGGTACACTGGGAAAGCTTCTGTACTTTTGTAATTGTCTCCCACCACGTTTGTGCCAGCATTACAGATATTTATAATGCTGCCTACAAAACCCTGGATGAAAGTTATAGTACCGCCACAGAGATTTCTTTGTCTGGGTGAAAGGAGATTCATCCAGTTATTTTCAATACCAGTGTTGAATTTAGTTGGTATGATGTGTCTTTTCTTGAAATTAGCAAATGGATCAATGATACGGTGACTCTGAACATCGCTGAGAGCCAGAATGAAGAGGAACAGGAGAAGGGCTGCAGATCTCATCCTGAGGAAAAACAGGAGAAAAGGATTAGTTCATTCAAATTTCCTGATAATTTACTCACCCCCATGTCTTTCTTTCATCACTCAAAAAAAAATGAAGGTTGTTGATGAAAACATTTCCAGGATTATTCTCCTTATAGTGGACTTCAATGGCCTCCAGACGGTTGAAGGTCAAAATGTCAGTTTCAGTGCAGCTTCAAAGAGCTTTAAACGATACAAGACGAGGAATAAGGGTCTTATCTAGAGAAACGATCAGTCATTTTAGAAAAAAATATATATACTTTTTAACACTTGCACTGCTCTGTGATCCTCCACACAATACATAATCACTAATAATAATAATTACCAATAATACTTATACCTCATTGAAGTTCACTATATGGAAAAAAATCCTAGCATGTTTTCTTCAAAAACCATAATTGACTTTTTGACTGAAGTAAGAAAGACTTCTTGGATGACTTAAGTATAAGAGTGAACACCAGCTGTGAGAGCAGAAGTTATCAGTCCTGGGGAAGTCAGTCCATTAATTCATCAACATTTTCAAAACATTTACTACTGTTTGAATGTCTAATTGACCAGCTGTCATAATAGCAGAAGGACAGTTGAATGGCAATGATGGTGTTAAATTATAAAAGCTTTACACTAAAAGTGGCAACGTGACATGAGAGATAAAAACATTTGAAAGGCTGTGGGGAGAGGGAGGGAATGTTTGGCTCTCATTTCTTGGTTTCATGTTGAAAGGGTGTTTGTTGTGAATATTTAGATATATTGACTTTGTTCATAAATTAGTTTATCTTACGGGCAGCATTTAAAAACAGCATGACCCCCTGAAATGTGAAATCTACTGACCTTCTGATAAAAATTTACAATATTTGGAGGGGACTTACATGTTTAAAAAGTTGTTGAGTGTTAGCTTATTACGTTTATATTGAAATTTTAAATTTAATTTTTACATTTTTCATAATTAGATTTTTCAATTTTGCATCATAAATTTTTGTATCACCCACTTCACACTGCCCATTTGGAGAAAACAGAACGCTTGTTTGGCAATGCGTGTTACAACATTATAGCCAGATTTTTAAAACATTTATTCTCTCATAACTTAAACTAAACATTCTTTGTAAAATTCTGTTGAACAATAAGTATAATTCCTATTTATGAATATATTGTATAATGCTGTATAATATTTAATACTCAAATTTCTAGGCCCTATAAATTATCATTACGACCAAAACTATCTTGAAAAACTTGTTTTACACATTCATGCCTTCTGTCCTAGTTCATAGTTCATTAATAAATTGGGTAATTTCCCTGTAGTTCCCTGTTTCCCAATTCAGTTCCCTGAATTGCGTCCCAATTCGCCTACTTATACTACGCCCTAAAAGTATGTACTCTTTTTGTGAACAAAAAGTACTTACTTTTGAGTGTGTAGCAAAAGAGTAGACAAGCTTTGGGACATACTATCACGTCATAATCGCGTCTTTGCTCTCTGTCGCATCCTGTCACCGTAAACTGACCTGTCAATCATCTTCATCCTCCACATTTAATTTAGCTAATTTCCTACCGTATCGGAGTGAAATGCAGCATGTTGATCTGCAGTCACGGGTCTTTCATGTGGAGAACTCTCCATATTAATGCATAATGATGCATTTAAAAGTTAAATCAGATCTTTATAAAACTCCACATTGGTATTTGCAGACGAAAAATAACACAGATAACATTAAATAAATATTTTCTATCAGGTTGAACTGATTATTAGTCACTCAAACCTCTCACCGTCGGTTGTGCATATCCGAGGGGTAAAAACTTTTGAATTCAAATATCAAGGTAAATTGTACTTAATTTTTCTGCCGGGAAACATGCATGTATCTTCTGTTGCTTCCGAAGGGCAGTACTAAATGAAAAACAATGATATTTAATATAATAAGAAAAATTGTGACATATTCATCCTGTTCAAAAGTTTTCACACCCCGACTCTTAATGCATCGTGTTTCCTTCTGGAGCATCAGTGAATGTTTGAACCTTTTTGAATAGTTGAGTTTGAGTCCCTCAGTTGTCCTCAGCGTTAAAACACAGATCTCAAAATCATACAGTCACTGCTGGAAAGGGTTCAAATATACAAAAAATGCTTAAAGACTGAAGAATCTGCAGGATCTGGAGGATTTTTCTGAAGAACAGAGCTCAGTTTAACTGCTCAAGACAAACAAGAGACTCATGAACAACCATCACAAAACAAAAAAACAGTCATAGATCATCCAGGTAACCACACACAGTATTGAGAATCAATGGTTCACATACTTATGAATGGGGTTATTTTAATAAATTCAGCTATTGTTTTGTCTTGTGAACTAAATGCAAACATCTTTTATGTAAAATATCTTACTCAGGACAGTACTAAACAAAAAATAACATGCATTCCCATTCAGTCAGTCACGTTCGGCGTTACGTCGATACTGACGTAATGGGGTCTCGCCTGGGAGCCCAATCACCTCCAAGGGTACAAAACAAGCCAATGGGAATTGGCCTGTGAGATTTACATGCCGGGCCCCTCCCCCGGCATCCGGGTATAAATAGGGCCAGCATACTCACCTTCATTCATACTTTTGCTTCGGATCCAATCGGATCAATCCTCCTTTCACTTCAAGAGTGCAATTTCTGATAAGAGAGCAAAACAGCAATTTTCATTGCTATAGGACCTGATCCTAAAAACAGCAATTTTAATTGCTTTTTCCTGTTTTGTTCTGGTGGCTGCTCGAGTCTCTCCAGCTGGTTGGGAAGGCCAACCAGCTGGATGTGCCAACATGGACATGCCCTCATTGCGAGGGCATGTCCATGTTGGCATTGAGATCGCGACTCTCCTTCTTTAACACGGAGGTTAGAGTCCCCTCTGTTACTACCCCAGCGCCAGCGGCTGTAGCGGCCGCTGGCCAGGTTAGTTCTCTGGGAGATCTGAAGGTTACAGTGGGAGCCACTTCGTCGGGTCTGCCCCCACGAACCTCCCACTCCTCCGCAATGCCATGTGCCGTCGAGCTGCCGGCTGCTGCCACGGGGGTGCCCCGTGTCACTTTCGGTGCTCCGGAGGAGGATCAGATGTCGCTCGCTGCATCGGGGAGTGGGTTTGCTGATTCAGAGGACGACGATGACTCCGAACTTCCGCCCTCAGGGGTGGTCGCTCAGTCTGAGGCGGACTCTGAATTGGCGGCCATGCTTGCCCGGGCCGCCGCGGGCATCGGTCTCGTGTGGAACCCTCCACCGTGTCCCGAGCGCTCGTGGTTGGATGATTGGTTTCTGGGTTCGGGGCGCGGTTCACAGCCGCGTCCCGCCCCAGTGCCTTTCTTCCCGGAGGTGCATGAGGAGCTCCAGAAGACGTGGATGGCCCCTCACACGGCCAGAAACCGTTCTTCTGCCTCCTCCGCTCTCACTACCCTCGATGGTGGGGCTGCCAAGGGGTACGTGGAGATTCCACAGGTGGAACGTGCGATTGCGGTGCACTTGTGCCCGCAGTCCGCGGCCACCTGGCGGAACCGTCCACGTCTCTCGTCCAAGGCGAGTAAGACCACGGCCGCTCTTGCTGCCAAGGCTTACTCAGCCGCTGGACAGGCAGCTTCCGCCCTGCACGCCATGGCCATCTTGCAGGTCCATCAGGCGAAAGCTCTTAAGGAGCTGCACCAGGGTAGTTCTGAGTCAGGGCTGCTGCAAGAGCTGCGTACGGCGACTGACCTCGCCCTCCGCGGCGACGAAAGTCACGGCGCGCGCCCTGGGTCAGATGATGTCCACCCTGGTGGTCCAGGAACGGCATCTTTGGTTGGACCTGGCCGAGATGAGGGATGCCGACAAAGTCCGCTTTCTCGACGCCCCCATCTCCCAGGCTGGCCTCTTCGGCTACACTGTTGAGGACTTCGCTCAGCAGTTCTCGGCAGTGCAAAAGCAGACGGAGGCCATCAAACACATCCTGCCCCGGTGTGATGATGCCACCCATCCGCCACGGGCTGCGCCTCCGGCTGCTCCTCGCCGAGGGCGTCCTCCTGCGGCTCAGGCTCCCGTGAGGTCGGAATCATCCCACCCTCCCCGAGCCACCCGCAGGAAAGCGACGCCCCCTGCCCAGGCCGCCAAGCCTTCTCTTAAGAAGAAGAAGGCTAAGAAGCGGCCCTGAGACAGGAGACCCAGTGGTGAAGGAGGTTGCTCGACAGGAGACGGTGACCGCACCGCTCCTTCCCCCGGGAGAGGGCCCGGGGTTAAATCCTGTGTTTCCTTTTCTTTTTGTTCCGCCGCTGGTCCAAGGGTCAACGGTACCCACGTTGTCAAAGAAAGAGCAATTTCCAAAACCCCTGGGTCATATAAGAGGGTCTGTGCTGAGGGTGAGCGAGCTTCCGCTCCCTCTCTCTCAGCCATTCCTTCCTTCGCCATGGGCAGGGTCTTGGCGCCCCGGGGACACAGAGCCTCCCCACGTCACCCTGCCCACTCGGAGCCATGTGAGTGGACTCCACTCACAGCCTCAACTTCGGGACGCACTGCATCCCGGGTTGGGCTACAGTGCTCCATGCTGCCCCCCCGTGGGTACTTCTGTTGTCCGGATGGTTCCACTCGTACGGAGCTTGGGGGCGTGGCTATGCCTTCCCAACTCGTCCCGTTGGCTCATTCGGACAATCAGACTCGGCTACGCGATTCAGTTCGCCAGGCGTCCCCCCAGGTTCAGTGGCGTTCTGTTCACCTCGGTGACAGATCCCAACGCCTCTGTCCTGCGGGCGGAGATTGCGGTTCTTTTGGCGAAGGACGCAATAGAGCCTGTTCCTCCAGCCGAGATGAAGTCTGGCTTTTACAGCCCTTACTTCATAGTACCCAAGAAAGGTGAGGGATTACGACCAATCCTGGACCTGCGTGTCTTGAATCGGGCCCTTCACAAGCTCCCGTTCAAGATGCTCACGGTGAAACGCATTCTCACGTGCGTTTGCGCCCAGGATTGGTTTGCAGCCATCGACCTGAAGGACGCGTACTTTCATGTCTCGATCCTTCCTCGACACAGACCGTTCCTACGGTTTGCATTCGAGGGGCGGGCATATCAGTACAAGGTCCTACCCTTCAGGCTGTCCCTGTCTCCTCGCGTGTCTTTACCAAAGTCGCGGAGGGGGCCCTTGCCCCACTCAGGGAAGTGGGCGTTCGCATTCTCAACTACCTCGATGACTGGCTCATTTTGGCCCAGTCCCGAGAGCAGTTGTGCGAACACAGGGACCTGGTGCTCAGTCACCTCAGCCAGTTGGGGCTTCGGGTCAACTGGGAAAAGAGCAAGCTCTGCCCCGTGCAGAGCATCTCTTTTCTCGGTGTGGAGCTGGACTCGGTCAACATGACAGCACGTCTCACCAACGAGCGTGCACAGTCGCTGCTGAGCTGCCTGAATTCGTTCTCGCGGAAAACAGCAGTCCCACTGAAACAGTTTCAGAGGCTCCTGGGGCATATGGCATCCGCGCCGCGGTCACGCCGCTCGGATTGCTTCATATGAGACCGCATCAGCACTGGCATCATGACCGAGTCCCGAGGTGGGTATGGCACCGTGGCTCACTCCGTGTGATCATCACACCGGACCTTGCTTTTCTACGGGCCGGTGTGCCCCCTAGTACAAGTGTCCAGGCATGTTGTTGTCACAACAGATGCCTCCACCACCGGCTGGGGTGCCATATGCAGTGGCCAGTCGGCGTCGGGCTCCTGGACAGGACCCCATCGCCACTGGCATATCAACTGCCTCGAGTTGCTGGCAGTACTCCTTGCGCTGCACCGGTTTCGACCGCTGCTGCAGGACAAGCATGTACTGGTCCGGACAACACGTCGACGGTAGCGTACATCAACCATCAGGGTGGTCTACGTTCCCGTCGCATGTCGCAACTCGCCCGCCATCTCCTTTTGTGGAGTCAGCGCCGACTCAGGTCGCTGCGCGCCTCCTACATCCCGGGCGAGCTCAATCGTGCGGCCAACGCGCTCTCACGACAGCTCACGCTCCCGGGGGAATGGAGACTCCACCCCCAGGTGGTTCAGCTGATCTGGAGCCGATTCAGGGAAGCACAGGTGGACTTGTTCGCTTCCCAGGAATCCACCCATTGCCAGTTGTTCTATTCGCTGACCGAGGGGACCCTTGGCACGGATGCACTGGCACACAGCTGGCCCCGGGGCCTACGCAAATATGCGTTTCCCCCAGTGAGCCTCCTTGCACAGACACTGTGCAAGGTCAGGGAGGACGAGGAGCAGGTCTTGCTAGTTGCGCCGTACTGGCCCAACCGGACCTGGTTCCCGGAACTCATGCTCCTCGCGACAGCCTATCCCTGGCGCATCCCCCTGAGGAAGGACCTCCTTTCTCGGGGCAGGGCACCATATGGCACCCGCGTCCCGACCTGTGGAACCTCCACGTGTGGTTCCTGGACGGGACGCGGCAGACTTGAGTGGCCTACCGTCCGCGGTAGTCAACACCATCACTTCGGCCAGAGCCCCCTCTACGAGGAGCGCTTACGCCATGAAGTGGAGTCTGTTCATTGAGTGCTGTTCTTCCCACCGGGAAGACCCCCGGAAATGCCCGGTCGGTGTTGTGCTTTCCTTCCTTCAAGAGGGTTTGGAACGGAGGCTGTCCCCTTCCACCCTGAAGGTCTATGTGGCCGCCATCGCAGCGCATCACGATGTGCTCGATGGCAAGTCACTAGGGAAGCACAACCTGAGTCAGCCCCTTGCCCCGAGCCCCTTGAGTCAGCTGAGCTGAAACATCTGTCTCTCAAGACAGTGCTCCTGACCGCGCTCGCTTCCTTCAAGAGGGTTGGGGACCTGCAGGCATTTTCGGTCAGCAATTCATGCCTGGAGTTCGGGCCGGACTACTCTCAAGTGATCTTGAGACCCCGGCCTGGATATGTGCCCAAGGTTCCCACCACTCCCTTCCGGGACCAGGTGGTGAACCTGCAAGCACTGCCCCCGGAGGAGGCAGACCTAGCCCTTGCGTTGCTGTGTCCCGTTCGTGCTCTGCGAGTTTACGTGGACCGCACGCAGAGCTTCAGAAGCTCTGAGCAGCTCTTTGTCTGTTTTGGAGGTCAGCAGAAGGGGAAGGCTGTCTCCAAACAGAGATTGGCCCACTGGATAGTGGATGCCATCGCCTTGGCGTACCAGTCCCAAGGCGAGCCGTGCCCCCTTGGGTTGCGAGCTCAATCCACTCGGGGTGTTGCTTCTTCCTGGGCGTTGGCACACGGCGCCTCTGTTGCAGACATTTGCAGAGCTGCAGGCTGGGCGACACCGAATACATTTGCGAGATATTATAATCTCTGAGTGGAATCGGTGTCCACCTGTGTGCTGTCTACTCATAGATAGCCATGGGTGTTCGCTTGCTGTGCCATTTCCCTCGGGAGAGGGAATGCGAGCACTTTTTCCGCTCCTCAGTTCAGTTCCCCGTAACGGTGAACCCTGTGGAGTTCCTCCTGCATCATGCGGCAGCCAGACGCGGCGGAGGCGTCCGGCGCTAGGTCCACTACTCGTGTGTATGCCCAATTGGTCTACCCTTGTACTGGGCTAGATGCCCATATGTTGTGATTCCCCGTGGGTAATCCCATATGTGTTTGTCCACGGTACGGTTTCCCTAATGGTAACCCGTGTCTTCCCTGGGCAGCTTTGCTCGGCCCTGTCTCTGATTGCTAGTATGTTCCTCCCGGGAGGTAGGACCTATGTCAGGGATCTTCCATATGCGTTACTGTCCTCTGGCCAGTCCATATGTGTCTCCACACATTATCTCCCTTCGGGCAGGGTGTGGTCTCCGTAGCTTTCCCTCCTCGGAACGCTTTCCTGGCGTTTGGTCATGGCTGAAAAACGTGGGAATTGAGTTCCGAAGCACTCTTCCCCGTGGGTAAGGAACAGCAGCTTCGACCTCTCCACTGTAATGTCCTGTCCTCTCCATCCCACTGGTGTGGAAGACATTCCTGGGCTTACTCTGGGCGCTGGAGGGTTGCGAGTATGGGCCGCACTTGCACTGGCACGCCACAGCCTGCCAGCATCTGCCTCCCTAACACTCGTAACGTGGTTCAGTTGCTATGGCGCTTTCCACGGGACCCCATTACGTCAGTATCGACGTAACGTCAAACGTGACTGACTGAATGGGAACGTCCCAGAAGAAGGGAACGGAGACGTTACGTTCCCCTGCCATAGCTTTGAGTCACCGCTGAGCGGCCAGATACCTATCTCGGCTCCTCAGCAAAAATATGAATGAAGGTGAGTATGCCGGCCCTATTTATACCCGGATGCCGGGGGAGGGGCCCGGCATGTAAATCTCACAGGCCAATTCCCATTGGCTTTTGTACCCTTGGAGGTGATTGGGCTCCCAGGCGAGACCCCATTACGTCAGTATCGACGTAACGTCTCCGTTCCCTCCTTCTGGGAACGGGGGTTACACTAGTAACCTAGACGTTTTTTACTATCCCTCTTATTTTATTAAAATAATTTTCATTTTCACAGATTCTGCAAGGGGTTCACATACTTTTTTATGCCACTGTACCTGAAAAATTATCAGTATAGTTTAATAAAGAACGAAGATTATACAAAACTCTGCTTTGCAAACTTTTATTGAAATATTGCTTATTGGAAACATAACAGATTGAAACATTTGTTTGTAATTTGTATTACAGCATCATTTCAAGCCCCATATTGTTCTTCAGTCACACTGTGATTACTAGCAAATCATGCTGTTTAATAGCAACGGTCTCCTCTAATATTTTTTGGTGCCTCATAGTGCACAGGTTTTCTGTTCAGTTTTCAGTTTTTTTTTGTTTTTTTTCACAGGTTGTGCATATCCGCCATGTTTTGTAGTTTTTTAACACTTTTTACTCGTGTTTGTAGTTCTGAACTGAATCCTCGTCCAACGCACAATGGGTTGTGGGCAATATTAGCCTCTATAGTGTGCACGGATCCACACTTCGAAAATCTACCAGGAATAGTAGACCATCCGGGGACTTTTGGCACACTCTTTTCAACATAATATGCTTTGGGACACACTTATTTTAACCTCACATAGTATTTAGGATGGATAGTATGGACATTGGGACGCAGGGGAAAGCAAGTAGTAGCACATGCAGCAGCGTTGGAACACTCCTGACTTCTTCTATTCTTAACATACACCTAACATAAACCTCTACCACCACCTACTGGCTAATATTCACATGAGGAACACAACAGATGTCAAAAATAATAATTTGTGTATCTGACTCAGAGTATTCCATATGATATGTCAGTTGTGATGTTAAATAAAGCTTGTAACATGTCAGTGAGAAACTTACGGCTTATATATTATTCTCTCATGGCATGCAGTTAAAGATGCAGTGTTTTGACTGAACCACTTCTACTTCTGCTGCACGAGAGATGAGATGAGAACACATTTTTTACAATTTTCTGTGTCTTTGAAAGAGACTGCATTTGCAATATATTTTCTTCTTCCTTTTCTGCAAAATTCTCGCTCTGTCCGGATGCATTTAAATCTGCACTAAGGATGTATTTCTGTCATATATCACACATGCGTACATCAATAAGCTGACATAAAGCAGATTAATGTGTTTACATGCTGTGCGAAATCGGGGTAAGAGCCAAAAACTATATCTTTTCCAACCGGGGCCAAGCACACATTGACGATGAGCAAGACTCTAGAATGTTACCAAAATGGTCACAAATGCGTTCATTTTTTGGTCACGCTGGTGCCAGTGCATAACGTTCAGGTTGTTTTGGTACCTGGCTGGCACATGGTGTAATCTACTGTGTGTTGTAAGGAGACACTCGACACAGGTTTTCTCTAACTAATATATTTAATTTAGAGGGCAACGCAAAAACAATGCAGGACGGTGCAACATATATTCTATATCCCACTCTGCATGTATACAGGGCTCCCAGGGGAAACCCCAAACATGGGTCTTAAAGGAACATATCCCCAGACCATTACGATGTACTCCGTTAACCCTTTGATGTGTAACAAGTCCACTAAAGGAGGGAGAGCGTTTTCACATTTGGCTCCTAAACTCTGGAATAGCCTTCCTGATAATGTTCGGGGCTCAGACCCGCTCACCCAGTTTAAATCTAGATTAAAGACGCATCTCTTTAGCCAAGCATTCACATAATGCATCTCATATCAGATCAATTCATTTCATTTCATTTATTTATAAAGCACAAATAAACACAACAAATGTTGACCACTGTGCTGTACAGAGAAAAGAATAAAATAAAAAGATAGCAGTAATAAAAAGACATCACTGAATTAAAAAAAAACAAGAGTTAGAATTAATGAAATGCAAGACTAAAAAGATAAGACTGTAACTTTGATTTAAAATCATATAAGGATGAAGCAGATCTTACAGATAGAGGAAGACTGTTCCATAACTTAGGACCAGCCACTGCAAACGCACGTCACCTCTAAACTTCAATCTTGATCTTGGATAAGACAGAGTAATACTGTCTGAGGATCGCAGGCATCTAACTGACTTATTCACGTTTAAAAGGTCTGACAAATAGGAAGGTGCCAGACCATTTAAAGACTTAAATTTAACTCTATAACACACTGGCAACCAATCAAGAGACACTAAAATTGGAGTAATGTGTTCTCGTTTACAAACCCCAGTTAAAAACCTGGCTGCAGACCATCTGAAGCTGTGACATGGGGGATTGGGGTAATCCAACATACACTGAGTTAAGGCTGGTTCACACTGTGTGATTTATAACAGTCCTTTAGGATTGTTGCTTGTCAGACTGTACGAACATGATCCTCATGTCACACTGTGGGATCTCAGCTGTCATTTATGTCAGACTGTACGACAGTCAAGACGCGCTAAAAACGGACGCGCGCATGAAAACTTGTCCGGAGTTTTACATCATCAACTCATACACATTCGGTGACAGTGAGCTGCGTTACACACAGGACTGAAATGGTGTCTAACAAAGACATCTCTATCATTCATTTTGAACACGGTTGTCTTGAAAAACTAAGACAATTTGACGTTCGTCGTAGGAGAAGTCACACTGGAGGACTGTGCGCCAAATCTTCTGACACTGACAGAACTTCGGAGGTAAAATTTGATCGCAGCGGTCATTAATCGGCTGTCTGTGAACATGTCAAACTAGAGATCAAAGACGACAGATTTTAGGCTAGGATTATAGGAATATTTTAGGATTTGCAAACTTTGTCTCAGACGACCAAATCGTGGCCAAAATCACACAGTGTGAACCAGCCTTTACAGAAGTCCAATCGAGATAAAACAAAAGCATGTGCGACTCTTTCAAGATCTTTAAAAGACAGGAAAGTTTTAACTTTTGACAAAAGTTTAAGATTAAAAAAAGGACATGACCTAACTACTGAGTTTATATGTTGGTCAAACTTAAGGGAAGAATCAAAAAGAACTCCCAAATTTTTCACAGTTGGTTTGATATGAGAGTTTAAATGACCACAATTAATATTTGGTTTTCCTTTTTCCACTGAAGACAATCACTTCAGTCTAACCCTCATTTAAATGCAAAAAATTCAGAGACATCCAAGATCGTACATTGGCTAAGCATGCAAGCAAGGTTTCTAGGCCTTGCTTGTCATTATGTTTTAAAGGTAAATAAATTTGGGTATCATCTGCATAAAAATGAAAAGACACTCCATGCTTCCTAAAAATTGAACCTAGTGGAAGCATGTAGAGTGAAAACAAAATGGGTAGAATAGATCCTTGGGGAACACCACAAGTTACGGGTGCTACAGATGAAACGGCACGACCAATACCTACTGAAAAGGTTCTGTTAAAGATAAAATCAATTGCACGTTACTATCTTTGCTTAATGTAGAACAGCAGCTACGCTAATTATTCTCCAGTGCTTTCAACATGCACACTCCCAAATTTCTACATATCCTAATATTGTTAATATGTACCCTTGTGAAAAGAAGTGCACTTAATTGTATTGAAGTGTACTTTTGTGTACTTCAAATCTTAAAAGTATACTTTTTAAAAAGTGCACTTGCAGATAATATAATATAATTAAAATTAAGGCCACTTAATTGTACTTAAAGTATACTTTAATGACAATATTTATTACACACTTAAGTGCACTTTTTAAAAAGAACTTTGTAATAATGTCTAATTAAGTTGTACTTAAAGAAATTACACTTTAATGACAAATATTTTAACATGCTTAAGTGCACTTTTTAAAAATGCACTTGCATGTCTAATTAATTTGTACTTAAAGAAAGTAACTTTAATGACAATATTTTTAACATGCTTTCACTTTTTAAAAATGTTGTAATATGTAATTAAGTTGTAAAGAAAGTACACTTTAATGACAATATTTATAACATGCTTAGTGCACTTTTTAAAAATGCACTTTGTAATAATGTCTAATCAATTTTGTAACTTACAGAAAGTACACTTTAATGACATATTTATAACATGCTTAAGTGCACTTTTAAAAATGAACTTGTAAATGTCAAATAAGTTTACTTACAGAAAGTACACTTTAATGACAATATTTATTACATGCTTAAGTGCACTTTTTCAAAATGCACTTGTAATAATGTCTAATTAATTTGTACTTAAAGAAACGTACACTTTAATGACAATATTTATTAACACGCTTAAGTGCACTTTTTAAAAATGCACTTTGTAATAATGTCTAAATTTTACTTACAGAACGTACACTTTAATGACAAATTTCTAAATATGCTTAAGTGCACTTTTTAAAAAATGCACTTTTTAATAATCTCTAATTAAGTTTTACTTTAATGACAATATTTACTAACACGCTTAAGTGCACATTTTAAAAATGCATTTTAGAACAATGTCTAATTGAGTTTTACTTAAAGAAAGTACAATTTCATGACAATATTTCTAAACACACTTAAGTGCACTTTTTAAAAAATGCACTTAATTTTTACTTAAGTATGACTTTATAGTGTTTTAAATAATAACACTTATTTTGATGTATTGACTAATATGCTAAAGCACATGAAAAAATAATTTATTTTAATTTCAATTTAATTGTGTTGTTCAAAATGACATTTGTAAATGTATTTTAAATGTGCTTAGTTTTTTAATATATACTGTGTGCATTAATACACCAGAAATGTATTTTTCTTTTGAATTTCAATACACTTGCTTATACAGTATAATCCAGTACAATTTATTGTTGAAATTTTTATCACCAGCTCCTGCTCTGAACTCAATTAGTGTCAGTTTTCTACATAATATTTGACATAAAATGTCATTTGTGGAGTGTTGAATTTGTGATACTTAATGCAATAGTGCTGTACTTTACATATGTGTCTAATAATTTTAATATCATTATGTTGTTCTAAGTCGATTAAACATATTTAATTGCATTAGTTGCAAGCAAAGATTTAACAAATCTAAACAAAATTAATTTGAATTCATATTCAGTTAAAATACATTAATAATTTTAATCAGGCTAAACTGTAAAAATGATTGACTTTTAGTTAGGTGAATGAGTCAAGTTCTCTAAACGTACAGTCGAACTACAACAATGAACTAGAAATTTTTTGTTTAATGCATATGCGCCGAAATACTACATGACGGCGCACTACTTCACCAGAGTTTGAAAAATGCACTTTCAGCCATCTTTCTGTGATCGCGATGCGCGAGGCAACTTTGCTGATCAAGAGAAGAAACAAAGGAGTGCACGTTTGGATGACTACAGATGAGACGTTATGTATCTTGATATATGCTCTCTTTATTTTTTATTTTTTTCACCGGAACATAGCAGTTCTATGAGTGTAACTTATTTAGTTTAATCGCAATATGGAGGTGAATTAATCATGTTTCCTGTAATTTTATTTATGATTGCATTATAATAATTTCTTATATAAATGTGAGCGCGGTGTGTTGGGCGTGTTCAAAGAATTTGGTTGCTGAAAATATTTTAATTGAACTTTTTAAATCATTTTAAATGACTTAAGGTTAAATTTGCAGAACTAAATTCAAACATCTGATCTTGTAACATTCAAAGACATTTACATTTAATCCATGTAATCGCTATTATAACCACCAAATGTTCAAAATATCACCCCCTCTAGAAATACTGCTTATAATCTATTTTTCTTTTTGCTTTTGAAAAGTGAGGTGTTCAATTACTGTTTGTGTTTGTAATATGTATATTTTTGTGCTTATCTAGTTATATATTCATTTTGTAGGATCAGTACAGATCTGTCAATGGAGCAGTGCAAGCTGTGTGGAATCAAAGACCCGTATTGATGAGGTGATGTTACAAGTTTTGCCATAATTCTGGCATTAATTCAGCCAGCACACCTGATCACCACTTACAAGCTAAACACCTGCCATCAACTATCCTTACAGCTTTTAAATGCTTTGAATCTTTCTATTTGCAAGTAATAAATTCTCACCTGTGCACTTACAAATCCCATCTCATCATTATATATTTATAATGATATTATATCATATTTCAAAGCAAAACGCATTCTGTGTGAACGCCCGCCTCAATTTTGCCTGGGTCTGGGTTATTTATACTAAATGTTATGTTAACTGTAGGAATAATCACAAGGCCAGTGTCCGTGACGATGGTGTGGTCACTGGAATCCTGGTGTTTGGAAAATGAAGGAAGCTTCTCCTAGGATTCCTACTACTGTTGTCCTGATGACTGAGGTAATTCATCTTAGGTGATGTATTGTGGTCAAAATGACTTAGCATATACTCCAGGGAAGTACAAATAAAAGACACATGCAAATTTTTTATGATACCTTTTATTGTTCAAATTATTTTGCAGATACTATAAAAGGTGTTAGGGTGATTTCCTACAGTGTTCAGGCTGCAGGATGGCTAAATGACTAAAGAACGTTTATCAGACAAGAAACTTATAGTTTTTATTTCTGCTCCTATTACCACCCACTGCACTTATACCAACAACGGAAATAAGTGCGTTATATAGCAAAATATGTGGGAGCCATTATGATCATCGCACATCAAAGTTTAATACGAATCAAAACTGGTTAACATAATTTATAATTGAAATAGTTTAATATATTTGGTTTAGGCTGCACCATATTGGCAAAAAAAAATTCTGCAATATTATTGCGAATGAAAAAAATTCACCAGATGACTTAATAGCTCTATTTGGAAAGAAGTAATCATTCTAGGAGGATTGGGTTGATTTGAGTGATGCACATAGAAAATAATGAACAAATTTAAGCATAGATAAATATAGAACAAAGATACAATTAAATAATAGTGCTTTATATATTCATCAAGTCTAGCAGTTCAGTAGGGGGGTATTGACAATTTTTCACGATTCGATTAGATTTCTATTCACAAGCTTGCGATTCGATTTCGATTCAATATCGATTATTTGGATGATATATCAGATCAGTTATGACAAATTTTCTTGAGGAAAAAAAAATCTCAAATAATGCTATAAACTAGACGAGGGAGTCACTTGTTAATATTTACAACAACAATATTGAAGGTTTAATTAACTTATTTACATACAAACACTTAATTACAAATAAATATGTTTTTCTAATCAGTTATAATACTAACTTATGAATTATATAAATATTTCTACTCCAATTCGTTTTTTTAAAATAACTTTTAATCAGGCTGTTAAATGATTTATCAAACATGCTTAAATAAAATAATTATAACTAAAAAAATATTTAAAATAAAATTATAATGAATATGTACCGTGGTGCAATAATTATCAGAATGCTCCTCTCTATAGCTGACTAATGAGTTTATGCTGAATATGATTTTTCTGAAGTAAATGTGACGTTACATGACATTGTTTACAAGCTGTTTTATTGACATCTTTCACGGTTGAAACACTGATCTGAGCGATTAAATGTGACATGTTATGGATCAGTTGTACTGTATCTGTAACATACTTCAGATGTTCATTCATATTTATTTCACACTGTAACTGGGATTAAAGTGGAGGAGAGTGATCGTTACACAGTACACATCTTGGCTTCATCACTATCAGCAACTCTTTGCCTTTAGGAATACCAATGGGTCTAGGAGTGGTGGAAAAGGACATCAATGTCTTTGTTCATTTTTTGTTCATTATTTTCAAACCTACAAGGTGTATATAAACTTTGGAGTGCAACTATATCTCGATATCATTGCCTTCATTCAATTGAGCCAATTATAATAATGGACTGACTCTGTTTACAAACACAATGTTTTCCTTCTGTTTATCTTTTCCTTCAAGGTATTTTTTTTTTTTTTTTTTTTTAACTTTCCTGCCTCTTTGGAACATGTCCATTTACACATACTGTGTAAGATGGTGCGCAGCTTCATGGACATTTGAGGTTTTCTGCCGATGGAGAGCTTCTGGGACTTGAAATAACAGCACTTTTCCTACAACTTCAAAAAAGTTGGTGATAGACATTTTGGTTTCTTTTTTTTTGTGCCTTTGGAATTCGTCAAGTTTTTGTTTTGTTTTGTTTTGTTTTTCTTTTCAAAATTACATTCACTGTATGCTGAGAAAGATTTTAGAAGAGCTTTTGGTCCTGTTTAATGTTCGTGCTAGTAAAAGTTTCAGAGCTTATAAGTAACTAGGTTCGATAACACTTACAATAAGTCTCATTTGTTAACATCAATTAAATATAGACAGCATGATCTAACTATGTGCATTAACTTTTTTACAATATTTATTCATCTTTTGTTAACATTAGGTATAAAAAAATAGTTTTTTTTTCTAATTAGTTATAAAATGTATAGTCATTGTTCATGTTAGTTTACAGTGCATTATCTATTAACATATGTAATTTTTGATTTAATCATGCATAAGTAATGTTAAATGATATTAACCAGGATAATAATGCTTTAAAGTATTTTTCATTCATAGTTGATGTTAACTAAAATAGTTAACTAATAAAAGTTATTATAAAGTGTTACCCAAAGTTTTGAATCTTTTCTTTTCTTCTTTGTTTGATTATTTTTGTTTGTATCTTATTTTAATCTTATAGATCATACCGAATGATTTTTTCTGAAAATGTAAATGCAGAAAATGATGGGTAGTTAATCTTTAGGTACTGTGTATGTGAGGGAAAAATGATAGATGCTATAAGCTTCTCTGTCCTCCAAGACATAGGTTTCTAATATGAGAGTTAAAGTGTGTTGTAATTGTTTGTGTTTTGGTATATGTTTTTCTTGTTTTTTTTGTTCACAAAAAGGTTTTGTGGGTTTTTTTTTTTTTTATAGATTGTTTGTCAATAAATGTAGAGGGTTTGATTTGCTTTGTGTTGATTGTAATATTTTGAAATATACTAAATTGTAACTTCATTATTATATGTAAATACAAATGTAACAATGTAATAATTAAATAAGTATGTAATCATGTATTACAAATGATAATTAATTATAACAGGGTCTATTTAATTACTTGACGTATATTTTTGTTCACATTATTGCTTGTCAGTACATTGTCAGTACGGAAGTACACTTTTACCATATTTCAAAGTACCAATAAAATTGTATAAAGTGCAATTAGTATTTTTAAAAATCACTCAGAAATTCAACCAATTGCATTTAATATGAACTTAATCTGTGATATATTTAAAAAGAACTGCACTTACAGCGGCTGAAACATTCATTTTATCACACTTCAGTGTATTAATAACTGATATTAAAATATTTTATTTCACATTAATTGCTTGTCAGTACATTGAACAGTGCACTTAACACTATATTTTAAACATACTAGACGTAATTTATGAAGGTTATCATAAAGTTGTATTAAAGTACCACTTTAAGTTCAAAAAAATCACTCAAAAGTTCAACTTTATTGCATTTAATATAACGTAATCTGTGATACATTTGAAATTAAATACAAATAGAATGCCACTTAAGCGCTGAAACATTTACATTTAATTCACACTTAATTGTGTTCTTTTAAGTATATTATTTGTGCAATAAGTACACTTTATAAAAGTATACTAAAGGCACTTTTTTTTCACACAGGGTAATTCATTTTTCCAGGAGCTCATTGCTTCTACCTTAAGTTAAACTGCTAACAGTGTTTATAATTAATTGCCCAAATATTACATTATTTGCTAACTGCATTCTTCTAATCTGTAATTTTGACATGCATTCTCCTGTAAAGCTGCTTTGAAACGATATGTACTGTGAAAAGCGCTATACAAATAAATGTGAATTGAACACACAAACAACAACCAGGAAGAAACTATTTTCTCGCATATTTTCTTGTTTTCAACAGCATCTACTGTTAAGACAATGGCAACATAAACAAAGTGGAAGTAGCAATATTTTTATATTGTTTCTAAAGGTTTAAATTAGTAATAAGTAATTAAATTAGTTTTAATTTAATATCACTGTTTAAATGCATTGAGTGTTTTCTTTATAACCTGATTTCTAGGAAAATGCTTAACGTTTTGGCTAATTATTTGCTTTCATGTGGGCTCATCTGTGTGTCTGTAGCCTACATATGCTTTATTTACAAGGTGTGTAGCCTACTGAATTTGTTCCTCAAATATCATTGTCTTAGTAGCTTACATTAAGCCAGCATTTTCATGTTAAGCGCTTATAATGTCCCGCTTAGCTGGACACGTTTGCCGCCAATATAGCATTCTCTTGGACATGCGGCAGTGTAAGTGAGAATGGGTTGACTTTTTACCGGGAACAAGAGTGGAGCCATCTCGTCCATCACCATGTTGGGATAGGTGTTCAGCAATACCCGATTCAGTTTTAAAATCAAGTCATCTGCTATCATGGTTTTAGAGATGGCTCTGGAAAATGTGGAAGTAAAAACATTTCTTCGACTTTAATCTGTCCATTTTTAATTTTGGTTTATAAAGATGCAAAATGTAATAAACAATAATCTGAAATAAGTCAAATTTATTTTTTTGTGCATTAAATTTGTGTATTCGGTTTTGATTTAAAAATACAACAACGGGGTTAAATACAAAAATTAGGAATGGAAAAGGACACAAAAAGAAAAGGAATGGACGCAAAAGTACACGGACCAAAGACATCAACGTTTCCAAATTATAGATTATTAAAGTAGTTTGAATGACTAATTGTCCAGATGGTCCTGAACAAGTAGGATTCTCCAGACTAAGATCAGACAGTTGCTTAACATACATTTTATTGTCATGTTCTTGATTAAGAGTTTGAAGTACTCTAGGTAACTTCAATCTGCAAAACAACATGTCCTAAAAGGAGGAAAACACTGTCACTGACAGCGTTAAATTGTTAAAAACTGATGCACATTAATGATAGTTTTATTATAAATAGATTGTAAGTGGTTCATTAATTTGAACAGAATGCAGGTTTACCTTTGTGCTGTTCTTGAACTGGTGTAAATGAAAGCGTCTTTGTTGGGTCTGATCTGAGTTCAGAAAGAGTCAGTGGTGCCTGAGATGCTCGCTGGACTCTGGTAGTTATTGGAGGCAGGTGTGAAAACGCAGCTTGTTTCTTGGAAATGTATTGCACATGTAACACTTTTTTTTCAATATGAGTGTTGCTGCATCTATTAATAATATAGATGGTTTAAAGGCAGCTGTGCACATCACACTAAACAACGAGCTGTTCACACTCAGTCCATGTGGTTCACACTTGTTTGTGTGTAACTAGCAAACAGAGCCAAGTGCTTGAGCACAAAATAATGCACAAACTCATCAGGGGTGAAAAAGTGACAAAGATGTAACAATTTCAGTTTCTTATTTATTTGCCTCAAACAGTTCAATACTTTGTATATATTCATATAAAATGGCAACCTTTTATGTAAAATTTACCTTTCTCCTCTTACATGGAGATAAGATGTAAAGTTTGCTCCGTGCTATTTAGGCAAGGCAAGGCAAGGCAATTTTATTTGTATAGCACATTTCATACACAATGGTAATTCATTTCAAAGTACTTTACTAAAGAAGAACCAAATACATAATATAAAATTGAACGCATAAGAAATAGAAATAACAGATAACCGTAAAAACGCTCGGTTACAAAGGTAACCCCGTTCCTGAAGGAGGGAACGGAACGTACGTCGGACAGACCGACGAATAGGAATCTCGCTAGAGAGGCCAATCTACTTCGAGTGTAACTAACGAGCCAATACACATTGGCATGCAATCATATGCATCAGCTGCTTGCCTCGCAGCCGCGGGTATAATAAGCAGCAGGTGCGTGCAATCTACAGGTTTTCGTGAGGAGCCGAACCCAGCAGGCGCAGCATCAGCAGGACAACACCTGTGGCGACGGGACGTACGTCTCGTCCTCCTTCAGGGAACGAGGGTTACCTTTGTAACCGAGACGTTCCCTTCAGTCGGTCACGTTCGACGTAGTCGGACAGACCGACGAATAGGAATCCCTACCAAAGCGCCACAGGAGCTGCCCTCCTCCAGCGCTCTGTTGTAAGCCCCTGAACCCCCTTGCCTGCGGACGGTGGGACAGGGCTAACATACAGAGAGGGTCGATCACTGTTGTTCCAAAACCCATTCAGTGAGACTATTGAATAACGCTGGGAAAGCGTAACCTTCGTTTGAAGGAACGCTGCGGAAGCCACATCCTTCCCCGAAGGAGTTATGTGGAGAAGAACATATGGACTAACCCTGTAGGGCTGTGCTACATATGGAAGAACTGGGGTGACTTCAACTCGATAGAGATGGGTTCTCCCAGAGGGAAGACACGGGCTTCGTCTAGGAGCAGCCGTGGAGAAAGCCATATGGGATCCCGTAGGGTCACACATATGGAACCCAGCCTAAATCCGGTTCTCAGGGATGCAACGGAGTATAGGCCTGGCGCCGGACGCTCCGCCACGTCGGCTGCCGAAGGGTAACCGGAGGACTCAACAGGGTCTGCCTTGTAGGGACTCTCTGGAGCAAAGACGCGCACGCAGCGCAGCAAGCCGACACTAAGCCGGGGCCTCTCCGTGCCTCTGACCTGAGGCGAGAACACGGGAGGAACCGCTCGACACGAAGGCTATAGTATCTAGCGAACGTGTTGGGTGTCGCCCAGCCCGCAGCTCTACAATGTCTGTTAGCGAGGCGCCACGAGCCAGCACCCAGGAGATGCTACACCTCTCGCGGAGTGAGCATGCAACCTGAGCGGGCAGGGCACGCCCTGAGCTTGATAAGCCAGGGCGATGGCATCACTATCCAGTGGGCCATCCTCTGCTTGGAGACAGCCTTTCCCTTCTGCTGGCCTCCGTAACAGACAAGAGCTGGTCTGAGGTCCTGAAGCTTCGAGTTCTGTCTATGTACAGTCGCAAGGCGCGAACTGGACAGAGCAAAGCCAGGGCTGGGTCTGCCTCCTCCGAGGGCAGCGCTTGCAGCTCACCCCTGACCTGAAGGGAGTGGTAGGAACCTTGGGCACATAGCCAGGCCGGGGTCTCAGTACCACGTGGCTGTCACCCGGCCCGAACTCTAGGCACGATTTCGTCGACCGAAAATGACTGCAGGTCCCCTACCCTCTTGATGGAGGCCAATGCCACCAGCAGCAAAGTCTTCATAACAGAATCTTTAAGTCTGCTGACAGCAAAGGCTCAAAGGGAGCAATCTGGAGTGCTCTCAGCACCAGAGTAGGTCCCAAGAGGGTATGGAGGGGGGACGAGGATTTAACCGTCTCGCCCCCCTAAGGAACCTGATGACCAGGTCGTGCTGACCAACAGATTTGCCATCTATGTGGTCGTGGTAAGTGGAGATAGCAGCAGTATGGCTTTGAAGGTGGAGGGGGACAGCTACGCTCCAACCCCTGCTGCAAGAAGGAAGCACGACTCCGATCGAGCATCTTCGGGGTCTTCTCGCAGAAGAGCACCACTCGACGAACAGGTTCCACTTCGAGGCGAAGCACGTCTCGTAGACAGTGCACGGGCCGAAGTGATGGTGTTAAGTACCTCAGGGGGTAAGTCACCTAGAACCTCCGCGTCCCATCCAGGGACCAGACATGGAGTTTCCAGAGGTCTGACGCGGGTGCCAAAGAGTGCCCGTCTCTGAGAAAGGAGGTCCTTCCTCAGAGGGATGGGCCAGGGAGGGGCTGTCGCGAGGAGTGAGAGTTCTGGAACCAGGGTCCGTTGGGCCAGTAAGGCGCAACTAACAAGACCTGCTCCTCGTCCTCCCTGACTTTTGCACAGGGTCTGTGCAAGTAGGCTCATGGGGAAACGCATATTTGCGCAGGCCCGGGGCCAGCTGTGAGCCAGTGCATCTGTCCCCGAGTGTCCCCTCGGTCAGAGAGTAAAACAACTGGCAGTGGGAGGTTTCTGGTGAGGCAACAGTCTACCTGAGCCTCTCAGAATTCTCTCCAGATCAGCTGAACCACCTGGGGTGGAGTCGCCACTCTCCTGGCAGCGCAGCTCGTGATAGCTCATCGGCCACACGGTTGAGCACACCGGAACATGAATGGCGCGAAGCGACCTCAGATGCTTCCACTCCACAGGAGGGATGGGGGGGGGCGAGTTGCGACATGCGCGGGAGCATAGACCACCTTGACGGTTGATGTACGCAACGGTCGCAGTGTTGTCCGTACGGACCAGTACATGCTTGCCCCGAAGCAGGGCCTTTGAGGCGGCTCAGAGCAAGGTGTACTGCCAGCAACTCGAGGCAATTGATTGCCAATGCAGGTGGGTCCCGTCCAACCCCTGAGCTGCTGCCCTTGTACGTGGCACCCCAGCCGGTGGCAGAAGCATCTGTGAAAACCACAGCATGCCGGGACACTTGTTCAGGGGCACTCTGCCCGGAGAACAAAGGGTCCGACCACGGACTGAAGGTTCGCGGCACTCCTGAGTGATTGGCACCCGAACTTGCCGCGTTGCCATGCCCATCTCGGGACTCGGCCGTGAAGCCAGTGCTGAAGCGGTCTCATATGAAGCAGACCGAGCGGTTGTTACAGCCGCGCAGCCGCCATATGCCCCAGGAGCCTCTGAAAGAACTTCAGTGGACCGCTGTCCTGCCGTTGAACGTATTCAGCAGTTCAACCCCGACCGAGCACGTTCCTCTGTGAGGCGTGCTATCTGTTCGACCGAATCCAACTCCATACCGAGAAAAGAGAACCTCTGCACTGGGGCGAGTTTGCTCTTTTCCCAGTTGACCTGAAGCCCCAACTGGCTGAGGTGACTGAGCACCAAGTCCCTGTGTTCGCCAACTGATCCCGAGACTGTGCTAGAATGAGCCAGTCGTCTAGATAGTTGAGAATGCAAACACCCTGTTCTCTCATGGGAACACGGGCTCCTCCACGACTTTCGAGAAGACGCGGGGAGACAGGGCCAGCCCGAAGGGTAGGACTCTCTGTACCGATATGCTCGACCTTCGAACGCGAAACTCAGGAATGGCCTGTGTTGCGGAAGAATCGAAACATGGAAGTACGCGTCCTTCAGGTCATCGCTGCAAACCATCTCGGGGACGGATGCACTCGAAAATGCGTTTCTGCGTGAGCATTTGAACGGTAGCTTGTGGGGGCTCCTTTCAAAACTCGCAGGTCCAAGATCTGTCGTAACCCGCCGCTTTTCTTGGTACATGAAGTAGGGGCTGTAGAACCCCGACCTCAAATCGGCTGGAGGGACCGGCTCTACGCGTCCTTCGCCAGTAGGACTGCGATCTCCGCACGCAAGACAGGGGCAACCACATCTTTCACTGTAGTGAAGAGGAGTCCCTGAACTTGGGGGATGCCGGGCGAACTGAATCGCATAGCCGAGCCTGATGGTCCGAAGGAGCCGCGAGACGGATGGGGAGCGCTAACCAGGCTCGCAAGAGACCGTACAAGCGGGACCAAAGGGACCAGCGGCGTACCCGCAGCAGGGCAGCGAGGTGGAACACAGGGACGCGGCTCGGGGGGGCTCTCTTTGTGAGGCGGCCCCCGGCGTCACAGTGTCTAGGCAACACTTACCTGGTTCCACGGATGGACAGAGGGACAGTCGAGGCTTTGGCTGGCCCGCTGCTCGCTGCTGTCCGCTGGCGACAGAGAGGGGGATGAGAGTGTGAGGTTTTTCTCTCCCACTGCTCTCCAACCCTCTTCAGACCTGGAAATGGAGGACTGCTCTTTTAAATTTGGTACCGCTGCCTCTTGGGTCAGTGGCGGAACAGAAACAAACCCAATAAAAGGATTTACCACCCGCCCTCCTCCAGGGGTGGAAGAGCAGCCCCACCCATCTCTGGGTCGCCCGTTCCAGGGTGATACTCACCAACCACTTAACAGTTGCAGAGACTGAGCGTCATCTCCCTCCCGCATGGACCACAGAGCCTCTGGCCGAGTTTCTTGCAGGACGACACCCTTGGCGACGAGCAGACTGAGGGGTGGCCCAAGAGGAACTCAATGGTTTGTCATGGGAAGCTCCCCGATCTCTACTAACTGAGGAGAAACGCTGGGCTCTGTCCCCGACAGTGTCAACGAAAAGGCCCCTCGTAAGATGGGAGTATTGAGAAAGCATTTAGCTTGACAACTCTCTCACCTCACAAGGTAAGCCAGGGGGCACTTCTGGACCCACTGAGGTGGACATCGTCTGGCTGAGGGCCTGCGCTGTGACTTTGATCACGGTTAGTCACAAGCGCAGCTCAACCCCAGCACAGAACTACCCTCATGCAAAAGAGTGCCTTGGCCTCACATGCAGGTGGGTGTGGTCTTGTACAGCCACCCCATCCAAGAGGGTAGTGAGAGAGGAAAACTTATGCAGATTTTTGGCATTCCATATTTATGGCACCAATATACCCCCATACTGCCAAGTTTTTCATGCACATCTGGGAGACCCAGGAAAGCATGGCTGTAAACTCCGAATCTGAGTCAGCAAGCACACACCATTACAGTGGGCGCGTCACCCTCATTTCCAAGCATAACAGCCTCTCTCCGATGCTGCAATCGACGTCTGTCCCTCAGCTGGAGCTCTGATTAAATGCTAGGTTCCCCTATGAGAAGGACCAGCAATCCAATTCGAAGCTGCACAGCTTGCAATGCGCTAGAGAGGGAGGGGCTAGGGGGTTGTTCCCGAAGGAACCCCTCAACCTCATGTCAACCCAAGCCATCGCAAGTAGACCTCTTCTGGTGCACCAGAGAGGGCGCTACAATGGAGATTATGCAAGGGAACCGCGCATCTAGAGCGCCGAGCGGCCGCGGGTTGCCGTGACAACCCGCGCTGCAGCCGGCAGCTCGACTGCACACGACACGCAGAGGAGCGAGAGGTTTGCTCTCGCTGATCTCCACGGTCTCCCAGAGTGTCGGCAGACCCGCGGCTGTGCTTTTACACACAAGCGGCAGCTGGCCCAACAGAGGGGACTCAAGCTTCCCGGAGAAAGAAGAGTCCGACCCCGTGTCGACGTGATCATGTTCTCATTGAAAACATGAAACCCCACGAACATCATTTCATCACGCCCAGACATGTGAAACAGTGATCGTGGCCGTCAGTGAGGACAGGAACGACCGCATCCAGAAACACAAGTAGGATGTCATCTTTAAAAAGACGCTAATCTACTCGTGTAAGCTCTTTCAGGGACTTTACTCTTTTTAAAAGTGCTGAAGCTATTTGCTCAAATACGGCAAACGAAACAAAAACAGAAAAAGAGAGGACTTCGACCCCGCTGCTGTGCTGTTCGCCCGCACTCAGAAAAAAAAGAGAAGTTCAACCAAAAAGCTTGACTCGTCTTCTAGCAGACACTCGCTAGCAGAGAACAGGAACAAACACCGTTCGGCTCCGAAGCGAAAAGCTGTAGATGCAACGCACCTGCTGCTTATTATACCCGCGCTGCGAGGCAAGCAGCTGATGCATATGATTGCATGCCAATGTGTATTGGCTCGTTTAGTTACACTCGAAGTAGATTGGCCTCTCTAGCGAGATTCCTATTCGTCGGTCTGTCCGACGTACGTCGAACGTGACCGACTGAATGGGAACAGAGAATTTCGCTATCTGGATGGAAGAGCTAGGAAGTTTCAGGGAGTTTTTTGTTGTCCGTCAGAGCAGATCTAAACAGATCTTCCTCACGCAGAGGGATAACTAATTATATTTGTCAGGTAGTTGTGCGTTTAAACATTACCCTTACAGACAAATCTTCCTGGACTAACTCTGTTAGAGCTCCATCCAGGGATAACAAATGCTTACTTCCTAATTCTCCCAGCCCTTTCAACCAGACAGCAAGATTTAAAATGCATTAAAAGTCAGAAATAAAAAGATGATACATAAAAGATTGATATAAAATGCATTAAAAATTCAATAAAAACAAGAAAAATAATTAAAAGAATAAAAAGATAAGTGCTCAATCAGTAAATGCATCGATAAAAATGCATAGATAAAAAGTTTTGAGTCTGGATTTGAATGTGGCTACTGTTCGAGCACACCTGATCTCTTCTGTAGTGATGGGTCGTTCGCGCACGAGCCGGCTCTAAGAGCCGGCTCTTTTACGTGAACGTCGGGAGCCGGCTCACTATCTGAAGAGCCGACTCTATTTTTAAAAATAAAGCCTATAGAAATTAAATCATTATGTAATGAATGATTTTAATTTTATTTTAAAACAATAGACTAATAATTCAAAGAACAACACAAAAAAATTATTATATAAGCCTAGGCGCACACACTAGTGATGGGCATTCCGGCTCGTTTCGTGAGTTTAATAATAAACTATGATTTTGACTATGATAGGTGTGAAAACAGTTCTAATTAAATTATTAAATGAAATCATACTCGCAATGTCTCACAATTTCACAAATTGTTTTCACACCTATCATAGTCAAAGTCATAGTTAAAACATTTATTATTTAAAGAGCCGGCTCTTTTCAGTGAGCTGAGTCAAACAAGCCGGCTCACAAAAAAGAGCTGGAATGCCCATCACTACTCTTCTGGAAGCTGGTTCCAGCTGCGGCTGGCGTCACAGCTAAAAGCAGACTCTCCTTGCTTTGAGTGAACCCTTGGTATTTCTAAATGACTTGATCATGAAGCTCTAGCACAAGTTCTGCCAGGAAGACTCAAATGTTACGTCATCCATTACTTCAGATCTAACCAATCATTATCTAACACTTGGAGTATAAAAGATCGGTACTTACACATGTCTGAGTTAGCAGATGCTGACGCCAACCTTCACCTCCATCCTCCCCACCACCACCAGGATGGTCCCTGTCCATACTTCAGGGGGGTCGGATATGCCCCTGCCTTCATCTTCAGGCAGGAAACGCAAAGTCCGCAACCCTCAGGACATGAGCTATGGACGGGGCCTACACCAAAGAACGTTATCTTTTTATATTTTGCTTGCTGATTGGTAATAAATATCATTGTTTATTTTGCCTCACGAGTCTTTCTGGTAGAACTGATGATCTGAGTGATCTGTTAGGTTTATATTCTATGAGCATATCTGCAATAGGGATGATACTACAATATTACGATATTACAATAAAATACTGCTGAGTTTGAAGACAATCTGAAACAAGATTTAACAAAATCTGAAACTGAAAAAAGATTTAATGGCAAAAACTCACATTGTTTGTTCATTGTTTGATTTTCTTCTCAGAAAACAGAAAAAACTCCCTGAAGAAATAGTGACACCATCAAGTTTAGATTCAAATATATTTTACAAATAAGAGGCCAGATTTATGTTCATTTATATGGTGTTATGGATATTTCCTACAGTGTTGAATGTCATTTTCTTGTGGTTCATATATAAACTGCTTTAAATGTAATATTAAATACAGTAATGGACAGACTGTTTGTTCTGTGTGATGAAGATGATTTGGTGATTCTCATATCTTGTCTTTTCATTCCTGTTTGTAGCATCTTTTTGTCATTTTTTGAATGATTGCTTCCAATTTTCTTAATAAAACCTCTACAATCTCCTTTCCTGAGATATTTGTTACAACTATAGTGATTCAGAGCTTGTAATGTGAGGATGAACAGCAGCAAAGAAACTAATAATGAAATGATTCATTCATGTTCATAATAATTCACATAACTTTATTCTGATTAGTTCAGAAATCCACTTTGATAAACTAATGACTTTTACTTCACCTTCTCTCACAGCCAAGTTACAAGAGCACAGTTATTGGTTTAGACTTGTTAACTGAAAAGATAGAGTTGAATGTCATGCAGCACCTAAAGAAAGAAGAGGAAGTGACATCAGAATGACTGAGAATTCACACCCATCATCAGTGCAAACTGGGTCCGAGATGATCAGTGCTCTGTGGTTAAACTAACAGTTCTCACACCATGTTTCTAAACCTCAACGTGAGATCACAGCTCTGAAAACACTACAACCGCTTTAAATAATTCATTATTTTAGTTACAGAAGTATAATGAATATTATGGAAGTTGTTTCCTAACAAAATTAAAATTCAAATGCTTAATGCAAATAATAAATCAAAGTTTCAAAACAGCTGCTCAAATGATAAATCAAATGCTCAAACTAATTTGTATTTGATTTTTAATTTTCGTTATCGACCCAGTATAAACCTGTCATAATTAAATCTACAATTCAATGCTCAAATCATAAATCAAATGCTCAAATTATAAATCAAATGCTCAAACAGACATCGCAAATGATAAATCAAATTCAAAATGAGGCATGTCAATCAAGTGTGTGGGGAGTTTTGAGGCAGAAGAGGAGACTTTTGTGTGCAGTTTGAGTAACTGACACTTGAGTAAAAATATAATTCTAAATCATAATAATGAAACCTTCTTGTAATTATCACCTTTTCTCATAATAATGACTTAGTTTCTCATAATACGTCTCTCATATTACTTCTAAGCATGTGGAGTGGAACGCTAGCTACATCTGCTGGTCAAAACCATGTAAGAGGCGTAATCTATAATCTATCTATCAATAAATAACATTAATGATAAATGATCAGTAGGCCTATGAGAACAGAGAAATGTCTTTTCACTCCCCCCCTAACTGCAGCCGCCGACTCTCGCCTACATTCGCATCTCAAACAAGCCTTCTTTCTCCAGACGCACGTCACATGTGCGTGTCCACTGGCACGGAGCAGAGCGAACGTTTTTAATTCATTCCAATGAATAAAATCCCCCCACCCCGATGACATAGTCTATTCACTGTAACATCGTCCAATTCGAGTAACCAATACCTGATAGTCAATTCAGATTGTTGCAAATAAGAATGGTGTATTTTCTATGATATTTGATTACCGTACTGTATTTGTCTATTACATTTACATTTGCCTAATAATAAATCATCTGCTAACTACAGCCATGGTGCGGAATGGCTGCGGTAGGGGGTCTAACCTCATATCCTTTCATAGGGCCTAAAATTGCTAGCGGTGCCCCTGATGATACGCAATGGGTAGGATTAGTGGTGTGGGGTAGGGGCATGTTATACGCATGTTATACACAATAGCTGCGTGTGCTCGTCACTCTTTAGCTCCGCTCACACGACAGGCCTCCAGGAGCTCGGCTGTTTCGGAAATACTCTGTACAGCATATGTATCTTTTATAAATATGATTAAACTAAAGACTTTTCGGAGATATGAAGAATGCACTACTACTCTATAGGTACTCAAGATTAACATGAGATTGGCAGAAACTGTGTACGATACCCCCCCTTCTTAAAGAGAAAACAAATAATTTTGCTTCTCTTGTAAATTCATCCTCATGTGAAAATGTTCATATATTTGGGACTTTTAAAAAATTCAATTTCATTTTTTTTTTTTACAGTTTCACTCACTGTGATATAAAGAAACTTAAATATTGAATTATTAATTTAAACCGAAACATAACGAAACTATAATAGGAACCAATGCAACTACAATAACTTTACACTTGCCTGGGATGCTGAACACGCCTTTTTTATGAAGGTCCATAATTACAGTGGATTGTATCCACAGAACACACAGGAGTAAATGTTGTCCAGCTCAGATAAAGCCTCAGAGTGCAGGTACACCTGCATGATTAGGTCACCTTTGGGTAAGGACTCTCCTGTGGCTTCAATTATCTCCACAACCCTACCTACAGCTGTGTAATTCTTGAAGGACTATTAACAGAAAGAAGGGAGGAAATGGTTAAAATATTTTCATCCTACAAAACTGCTGTGGTATTGTTCAAAAAATGAATTTTCCCTGGCGTCTACGTGTGCAATAAGTGGGCGGGCAATATGCTAATGTTTGTGACGTCACAACGAAACGGTTTGGGATTCGTTTTACAAAAGACTCATTTAATTGACTCAGAGTCGACTCTTACTTTGGAGAGACAATAACTGTATATACGGTGCACTTTCAGATTTAAAACTTTGCAGGACGTTTTCATTCACTTAGAGTGAACACATTACATGAAAGGCCATTTTCAAAAATCCATAATAGGGGCACTTTAAATTTGTTAAGACAGATGCAATATGAGTAATATTCAGTAATGTTTTGTATTTTCTTTGCTTTGTCAACAGCAGATAAAAAAACAACAAATTCCACATCCTAAGTATTTTTGATTGAATGTTAGACATTTTCTCAGCATTTGCATTTAGATAAAGCAATAGTCATAATAATAGTTGTTTTATTACTATGTTTTCTTAGCCTCAGAATGGCCCATCCATTCTCCACACCACAAAACTGGCCTTCAAATGTGTGCAGACATGCCTAATGAAAAAGCTGCTCATTTGTGAGCAAAGACTCAAAAACTGAAAGAGCTACTTACAACACATCATCAGTCTGTGCCCTCAAACTCCTGAATTTGAGGAGGGTGCATTTTATATTCTCAAACTGCACCTTGTCTAACAAACATGGGCAGTATTATTTGCTCTAGGTGTGCCCACCATCACCTTCTGCCACTGGTGAAGAAGAAGACCTCTTTGAGAGGAGTGGCTATCTGAGCCTCAGAGGCAAGGTGGAAGAAGTGAGTGATGTCTGTCTGTCTAGTACTCTTAAAGTATGATGCGTGAAAATAAATGAGAAATTGATCAAAAAGCACATTGTTATGCATTATATTTTGTTGTTTTTGAATTAACTTAAAAAATTGCAATACATTACAATCAGTAATGGCAAACTAAAAAAATACTGTACTTGTTATTTTACTGAATCACTGTGCTTTAATTTTGCAGTGGCAAAAAACAAGTATGACCCGGCTGGAGGTCTCGATTCTAGAGCTCCAGCTGAGGTGTGGGGAAACCCTCCTCGAGGTTTCCCTGTGGAGGGACCAGGCGCTGTACGAGCTCCACGAAGGAGACATCATCAATCTGAGCCACTTTCGTGGATCCGTCTTGTCCACTGGAAAGGGCATGTTTCAATCTTCAAACTACATGTCCATCAAGGTACTTATGATCATCTATCTGTCCATCCATCTGTACACCCACCCATCTAATGTCGTTTTCATAATTGGAGAAACACACACACGTAATCTGATATTGATTCATTTATTTACCTGTTTTGAAAATCCAGATTGAGGAGGTTGAGTCTGTGGAGAAGGAAATCAAGGTTGTAGGGGTTACAGAGATCAACGGCACCTGTCACATTTGAAGCAGCGGTGACAATATTTACATGGTTTCATCGCAGCTGTACATAGACAACATCATGAAGGAGCTGCCAATGAAGGTTGTCCTGCTGCACATTAAACGGATAGTTCACCCAAAAATGAAAATTTGATGTTTATCTGTTTACCCCCAGGGCATCCAAGATGTGAATGACTTTGTTTCTTCAGTAGAACACAAATGATGATTTTTAACTCCAACTGTTGCAGCCTGTCAGTCAAATAATAGGAGTGAATGGGAACTTCTGCTATAAGAGTAAATAAAACTTGCTTAGACAAATCCAAATTAAACCCTGTGGCTCGTGACAGCACATTGATGTCCTAAGACACAAAACGATTGGTTTGTGCGAGAAACTGAACGGAATTTATATCATTTTTTACCTCCAGGGTTCCTACACATTTTCCATTTCAAAATTCCATACTTTTCCATACTCAAATTTCCAGACCTCCTGGAAAAAGTTTTCCCTTTGGAGGAATGAGACTTTGAGTGAGCTCTACCTGGAGATGATGAAGATCTCTCGCACTGCAGGAGAACAGAAATGTAAAGTTAAAATCGTACAGCTTCGTGTAGATACACAACTATAATGCAAAATACAATAGCTGACATATAGATCATAAGCCTCATACATCCAATTATATTTAATGATGCTTGTCAATTTTCTGTCAGCATTTTTGTTAAAATCCACATTTCTGAAAGGAAAATAATGACTGATTTGCTGAGGTCATCAGAGTATCCGAGCAGCACCTCCACAGTAATTTTAAAAGGAACCCCTGGTCTTAAGACTCGTATGGCTTAATATAACGTAAATTATGTCTCTTAATGAATATGTAGTAGAAAACTCATGAAAGATTTACACTATCTAAAAAATAAATTACATATTTGGACAATGGGTGGTGCCATTTCATTTAGCTGTTCAGTGCGCTCTACGTCGATGACGTCAAATGGTTGCACTATTGATGGTGCACTGATGCGATTTTTACCACAACACAACTGGGAATATAATATACAATGGCACATTGTGCAGCTTTTGCTTGTAATTTTCAGTGGGTTTCACAGCTGCTTTCAAATGGTCCTGTGCTTATGTGTTCAAGCTTCATTTTCAGCATCATTACTCCTCTTCAGTGTCACGTGATCTTTCGGAAATCAGTCTAATATAATGATTTGATGCTTAAGAAACTTTTATGATTATTAAAAGTGTTAAAAAAATGTTTTTACTGCATTTTTGATTAAATAAAGCTGAAGATGTGCAGAAGAGACTTTCTAAAATTAAGTTTGTTTCTAAACTTTTAAAAAAGTACTGTATTTTCTGCCTTATTTTGTGATTATTTTTTTTCGTTGTATCAATGTTATATATAAATATTATTATAGATAAAATAAAATATAATACATTATAGATATTAGTGGTTATTGTTCAGCAGTGCTTTTGATTTCTTAACTAATTAAAAGCAGGTGATGAGATAAAAAGATCTGTAAATGAAACAAAGGTCAGATAAGTAACTGATTTGCTGAAATCAAAATGTGGATATGGTGATAGTGAGCGCTACCAATGAGATTGCTGATTGAGAATTAGTTCCTCTGGTTATTTTGACAGGAAAAAGCCCACACAGTTTTTCTATGTTATACTCAAAGATGAGATTTGACTCTTGTTTCTTTATTTTGGTGCATAA